>PISX010005778.1:0-104078 GCA_004024625.1 Mellivora capensis | reverse complement strand
GTTTGAGAAGTTCTTTATAGATCCTGGATATCAACCTTTTGTCTGTACTGTCATTTGCAAATATCTTCTCCCATTCCGTGGGTTGCCTCTTTGTTTTGTTGACTGTCTCCTTTGCTGTGCAGAAGCTTTTGATCTTGATGAAGTCCCAAAAGTTCATTTTTGCTTTTGTTTCCTTTGCCTTTGGAGACATATCTTGAAAAACGTTGCTGTGGCTGATATCAAAGAGGTTACTGCCTATGTTCTCCTCTAGGATTCTGATGGATTCCTGTCTCACGTTGAGGTCCTTTATCCATTTCGAGTTTATCTTTGTGTATGGTGTAAGAGAATGGTCGAGTTTCATTCTTCTACATATAGCTGTCCAATTTTCCCAGCACCATATATTGAAGAGACAGTCTTTTTTCCATTGTATATTTTTTCCTGCTTTGTCAAAGATTATTTGACCATAGAGTTGAGGATCCATATCTGGGCTCTCTACTCTGTTCCACTGGTCTATGTGTCTGTTTTGATGCCAGTACCATGCTGTCTTGGTGATCACAGCTTTGTAGTAAAGCTTGAAATCAGGTATCATGATGCCACCAGTTTAGTTTTTCCTTTTCAACATTTCCTTAGCAATTTGGGGTCTCTTCTGATTCCATACAAATTTTAGTATTATTTGCTCCAGCTCTTTGAAAAATACCGGTGGAATTTTGATCAGAATGGCATTAAAAGTATAGATTGCTCTAGGTAATATAGACATTTTAGAAATGTTTATTATTCTGATCCAAGAGCATGGAATGGTCTTCCATCTTTTTAAGTCTTCTTCAGTTTCTTTCATGAGTGTCTGTAGTTCCTCGAGTACAGATCCTTTACCACTTTGGTTAGGTTTATTCCCAGGTATATTATGGTTCTTGGTGCTATGGTAAATGGAATCGATTCTCTAATTTCCCTTTCTGTATTTTCATTGTTAGTGTATAAGAAATCCACTGCTTTCTGTACATTGACTTTATATCCTGCCACGTTACTGAATTGCTGTATGAGTTCTAGTAGTTTGGGGGTGGAGTCTTTTGGGTTTTCTATATAAAGTATCATGTCATCTGTGAAGAGAGAGAGTTTGACTTCTTCCTTGCCAATTTGGATACCTTTTATTTCTCTTTGTTGTCTGATTGCTGTTGCTAGGACTTCTAATACTATGAACAAGAGTGGTGAGAGTGGGCATCCTTGTCGTGTTCCTGATCTCAGCGGGAAGGCTGTGAGCTTCTTCCCATTGAGGATGATATTTGCTGTGGGTCTTTCATAGACAGATTTTATGAAGTTGAAGAATGTTTCCTCTATCCCTATACTTTGAAGCGTTTTAATCAGGAACAGATGCTGGATTTTGTCAAATGCTTTTTCTGCATCAATTGAGAGGACCATGTGGTTCTTCTCTCTTCTCTTATTGATTTGTTCTATCACATTGATTGATTTGCGAATGTTGAACCACCCTTGTAACCCAGGGGTGAATCCCATCTGGTCATGGTGGATGATCTTTTGAATGTGCTGTTGAATCCTGTTTGCTAGGATCTTGTTGAGAATCTTTGCATCCATATTCATCAGTGATATTAGTCTGACATTCTCCTTTTTGGTGGGGTCTTTGCCTGGTCTGGGGATCAGGGTAATGCTGGCTTCATAAAAAGAGTCTGGAAGTTTTCCTTCTGCTTCAATTTTTTGAAACAGCTTCAGGAAAATAGGTGTTATTTCTTCTTTAAAAGTTTCGTAGAATTCCCCAGGGAATCCGTCAGGTACTGGGCTCTTGTTTTTTGGGAGGTTTTTGATCACTGTTTCAATCTCGTTACTAGATATTGGTCTATTCAGGTTGTCAATTTCTTCCTGGTTCAATTTTGGGAATTTATATTTTTCCAGGAATACATCCATTTCCTCTAGCTTGCTTAACTTATTGACATATAACTGTTGATAATAGCTTCTGATGATTGTGTCTACTTCCTTGGTGTTAGTTGTGATCTCTCCCTATTCATTCATAATTTTATTAATTCGAGCTTTCTCTCTTTCTTTGGATTAGTGTGGTGAATGGTTTATCGATCTTATTGATTCTTTCAAAAAACCAGCTTCTAGTTTCATTGGTGCATTCTACTGTATCTCTAGTTTCTACCTCATTCATCTCTGCTCTAATCTTGATTATTTCCCTTCTTGTGTGTGGAGTTGGTTTAATTTGTTGTTGATTCTCCAGTTCTTTAAGGTGTAAAGACAGCTGTTGTATTCTGGATTTTTTAATTTTTTTGAGGGAGGCCTGGATGGCTATGTATTTCCCCATTAGGACCGCCTTTGCTGTATCCCATAGGTTTTGGACCAAAGTATCTTCACTCCCATTGGTTTCCATGAATTGTTTAAGTTCTTCTTTGATCTCCTGGTTGATCCAAGCATTCTTAAGCAAGGTGGTCTTTAGCTTCCAGGTGTTTGAGTTCCTTCCAAACTTTTACTTGTGGTTGATCTCCAGTTTCAAAGCATTGTGATCTGAGAATATGCAGGGAATAATCTCAGTCTTTTGGTATTGGTTGAGTCCTTATTTGTGGCCCAGTATGTGGTCTATTCTGGAAAAGGTTCCATGTGCACTTGAGAAGAATGAGTATTCTATTGTTTTAGGGTGGAATGTTCTGTATATATCTATGAGGTCCATCTAGTCCAATGTGTCATTCAATGCTTTTGTTTCTTTATTGATTTTCTGCATGGATGATCTGTCTATTACTGAGAGAGGCATGTTAAGATCTCCTACTATCAATGTATTCATATCAATATAACTCTTTATCTTGATTAATAGTTTTCTTATGTAATTGGCTGCTCCTATATTGGGGGTATAGATATTTACAATTATTACATCATCTTGGTGGATAGTCCCATTAAGAATGATGTAGTGGGGGTGCCTGGGTGGCTCAGTGGGTTAAAGCCTCTGCCTTCAGCTCAGGTCCTGATCCCAGGGTCCTGGGATCTAGCCCCGCATTGGGCTCTCTGCTCGGTGGGGAGCCTGCTTCCCTTCCTCTCTCTCTCTGCCTGCCTCTCTGCTGACCTGTGATCTCTGTCAATAAATAAATTTTTAAAAATCTTAAAAAAAAAAGAATGATGTAGTGTCCTTCTGTATCTCTGACTATAGTCTTTAGTTTAAAATCTAATTTATCTGATATGAGAACCACTATCCCAACCTTCTTTTGAGGCCCATTGGCATGAAAGATGTTTCTCCATCCCTTCACTTTCAATCTGGGTGTATCCTTAGGTTCGAAATGGGTCTCCTGTAGACAACATATGGATGGGTCCTGTCGTTTTATCCAATCTGCAACCCTGTGTCATTTTAAGGGTGCATTTAGGCCATTCACACTGAGAGTGATTATTGATAGATACGTTTTTATTGACATTGTGTTACCTTTGAAGTCTTTCTTTCTGTAGATTGTCTCTATATTTCTGTTCAGTGATATTCTTAGGATTTTTCCTCTTTTATAGAACTTAATATTTCTTGCAGTGTTGCCTTGGTGGTTGCATACTCTTTTATGCCTTGCCCGTCTTGGAAACTCTTTATCTCTCCATCCATTTTGAATGTCGGTCTTGCTGGATAAAGTGTTCTTGGCTGCACATTTTTCTCATTTAGTGCCCTGAATATATCTTGCCAGCCCTTTCTGGCTTGCCAGGTTGCTGTGGACAGGTCTGACGTTATTCTGATGGGCTTTCCTCTGTACGTAAGGAGCTTCTTTGTCCTAGCTGCCTTCAAGAGAGTTTCTCTAGAATTATAATTCCTCATTCTTACTATCATGTGTCTTGAGGTGTTTCGAGAATCTAAAATCTTGGAGGGGGGGGGACCGTTCTGCCTCTAGTACATGAATGCTGTTTCCATTTGTGATATTCGGAAAATTTTCATGAAGAACGTGTTCCACTATATCTTCTAGACTTCTTTCTTTCTCCTCCCCTTCAGGGATTCCAATAATTCTGACGTTGGAACGTTTCATGGCATCACTTATTTCCCGGATTCTGTTTTCATGGCTTCTAAGCTGTTTGTTCCAGGCTTCCTCCTAATCCTTTCTCTCTGTTTGTCCTCCAGATCACTAATTCTATCTTCTGTCTCAGTTACCCTAGCTTTTAGAGAATTTAGATTAGATTTGATTTCCTTCATTTTTGAAGAACAGTTTTGCTAGATATAGCTTTCTCAGTTGACAGGTCATTGTTTTGTTTTGTTTTGTTTTTTCAGTACTTTAAGCACACACTTCCTCTGCTTTCTGGCCTGCAAGGGATCTCCTGAAAAATCTGCTGAAAATCTTAAAAGTCATGATTTTTTTTTTCTGCTTCAGGATTCTTTCTTGCCTTTGACTTTTGACAGTTTGATTATGTGTCAACATAGGTTTATTTGTGTTTATTTATTTGGAGTTTGTTGAACTTGTATTTGTGTATATAACTTTTCTAAAATTTGGGTAGTCTCTTGCCATTATTTCTTCAAGTATTCTCTCTGTTCCTTTTCCTTCTTTTTTCTTCTTCAATGCTTATAATACATATATAGGTCCACTTGATAATGACTTCATAAGTCTGTGAGACTCTGTGATTTTTCCTTTAGTCTTTTTGGTTTTTGTTCCTCAGACTTAATGGTTTCAAATGTCCTGACTTCAAGTTTCCTGATTCTTTCATCTTCCTATTTGAGTTTGTTGTTGAATCTTTCTAGTAAATTTTTCAATTCTGTTGTTATATTTTTTCGCTCCAGACTTTCTGTTTCATTTGTTAGAATTTCTTTTTGTTGACATTTTCATTTTATCATTTTTATTATTTTATTATTATTATTATTTTGTGTTTTCTTTAATCTCTTTCAGCATATAGAAGGCAGTTGTTTTAAAGTCTTTATCTAGTAAACCCAATGGCAATATGTCAACACATATGATAATGTCCCAAAAGTTCATTTTCACTTTTGTTTCCTTTGCCTTTGGAGATCTATCTTGAAAGAAGTTGCTATGGCTGATGTCTAAAAGGTTACTTCCTATGTTCTCCTCTGGGATTCTGATGGATTCCTGCCACATGTTGAGTTTATCTTTGTGTATGGTGTTAGAGAATGGTCGAGTTTCATTCTTCTACACATAGCTGTCCAATTTTCCCAGCACCATTTATTGAAGAGACTGTCTTCTGTTTCTTTGTATGCCTTGTTTTTGTTGAAAACTTAGCATTTGAAAGACAAAAACAAAAACAAAAACAACCACCTCTCCCCATCTTTAATGACTGGCTCCATGTAGGAGCCACTAATCAGAGACCTTCACTAATCAGCCAAGTGTGAAGACTTAAGGTATCAAACCATTTCTGAGTATGTATTTTCCCTGGACCAGGGTGTGGTATGTGTGTGCTTTTTCTTCTGATTTAGTATGCATGATTACTTTTAAATGTCTCAATTTCCCTAGAACTGTTAACCCTGCTTCTTCTCAGGGCCTTAATTGTTCTATCATATTCCTCAATCAGTAATCTCTTGTTGCAGCATCTGTAGGTCTGGTCTTCTTGCAGTTTTCTAGATCCATAACAACTGTCTCCTATGGCTTCTCCTAGTCTAAAATCTGAGCTGCACTGCTTTTAGCCATCTGTGCTCCAGGTAAACAATACAGATACCAAGCCTTTGGGCTTCCTCTAGGCAGGTTAGAAAATTGCAGATTTTTCAGCTTCTGCTTTCCCTGATTCCTGGGGAAGGGACTTGGGGATCAGGCCACTCCTTCCCTCAAAACCTGCTGTATGATACTGGGGAGAGGGTGGAGCAAGGGTGAGTAAAAATGCTATGAAATTTCCTACCATTTTAGTGACTTTTTCTTGAATGAGATTTCACTTGGTTGTTCTAGATTCATAGTTATTAAAGCCAGTCTTTATTGTTTACTTAATGTGTCTTTTGGGGAGCCAGTTCCTGGAGCTTCCTAGTTGACCATCTTGATGACACCACTCACTATATTTTAATGAAGAAAAAAGAAAGAAACAGGAAAGAATAATATCTCCCACTTAATCCTAATATGTGAGCAAAGAAAGCACTACTTGAGGGGAGATGACTGGTTGAGAGGAGGAAAGGGAACATTGAGCCTCAACTGTTTGGTAATCACGATGAAGTGACCATGAAGGCGAGCAGAGATGGCTGCGTCAGAATCCAACTGTGGGATAAATTACCTCCCAAATACATTTCTGGAGGTTCTTTGTGAGTCAGAGAGTATAAATTAAATGATGATGGGCACAAGTGTACATATAACCAGATATAACTCAAGCTCAAGGCTAGATCTTTGTCCCATTCCATCTATAGCTGAAATTCTCAACATGTGGTCCCCAGACTAGCACCATCAGCAGATTCTACTTCCCAACCTCTGATCTAGTGTGTATCAGAAACTTTGGGGTAAGTTCTCAGCACTTTGTATTTTAATCAGTCCTCCAGCTGATTCTAATCACACTCAAGTTTGAGTTGATCAAATCTGCAGCAACCTCCCAGGTCCCTTTCTCTAATCCCAACTCCCCATAAGTACCCACAGGCACCTTGGGGGTATCTTTGCCTTCCAGAATTTTTAAGTATTTTAAATAAAGGAACTAATGGTCTGATTACTTGAGAGTGCATATGTATATAGGTATAAATATACAGATAAAGTATGGGTCCTTCCTAGAATTACTGCCTTTTATATAAGAAAGCTATGTCAAAAAATGAACTTTTGTGTGTATCTGAAAGACTAAGGATATGTAACCCCTAAAGCCTGTGTGAAAATCATGTATTTGAGGTCCGTAGTTAATTATTCAGGGTCCTGTGTTAATGATGATACTGCTCCTGGATTACTTCTTGTCATTTCCAGGTACTTCAGCTATAGGCTTGGTATCCATAAATCCTAAGATCAGTCATTTTGAGCTTGATAGTGACCTAAGAAAGAGCATGGGTCTGTGGACCTGCTCCATTCATGGGCAGTTATCTCTGCTGCTGTGAACTCTGGAAAGTTCTTAGACAAGATAGGGACTCTACTCTATGCATGACCTGGATCCAAACTTGGACAATTACTATTAGTACCTGATAATGTTTTCATTAATATGCAAAACCATGAAGCAAACCCAAAGGCAATAAAGAGACACAGTATTTTAAGAAAACCCAATAAGTAGAAACCTAATTCATTTAACAAATTATTTATGGGGCATATTAATTCCAAAGAAACATTTGATTTACAAAATGACTTATTATATGATTCTTTGAAGTAGAGAGCTTCCTTGCAATAGTAGGCATTAATTAAAGGAAATAACCTTTATGTGAATTAGATAATCACATAGCTATACCTATGGATCTTAAAAACATGGTATTAGGTGAAACAGAAAAGCAAAATATTTTTAACACAATGCCACTTAATAAACAGATGCATGCCAACAGAACAAATGCAATAAAAAAGACCAGTGTCTTAGAATGTTCATTTACATTTACAGTGTTACCCAGCAATCCCACTTATAGTTATTTATTCTATAGAAAGGAAATTCACATTCACACTAACTCCTGTATTTGACTATTTACAGCAGTTATATTCATAATCGCCAAAACCTAGAAATAATACAAGAGTCCTTCAAAGGGTAAATGGAAAGACTGTGGTGCAGCTCTAAAACAGAGTACTACTCAGCAATAAAAAGAGATGAATCATTGATTCATCTAACAACTTAGATGGATTGGAAAAGCATTATCCTAAGTGAAACAAACCTAATCTTAGAAAATTATTCCATTTATATGAAATATAGCTATGCCGGACAGATCAGTGGATACCAGGGTTAGGGTTGGTGTTAAGTATAAAAATGGCTAACACAGGTGACTTTATTTAGGATGATATTATCCTGATTGTGGTGATAGTTAAATGAATCTACACATGTGATAAAATTTAACAGAACTATATACAAAAAAAAAAAAAACAACCAGAATGCTTGTAAAAACTAGTAAAAGCCAAAACAAGGTCTGTAGCTTAGTTAATAGCATTGTCTCAATGCCAATAGCTGACATTAGTTTCATAACTGTGCTATGGTTATGTAGGATGTAATCTTTTATAGAAGATAGAAGCTAGGGGAAGGTCACATGGGAATTCTTCATAACTATCTTTTCAATTTCTATATGAGTCTAAAATTATTTCTGTATAATGTAAAATTTCTGTATAATATAAAATGAAAAGTTGTTTTAAGACCAAATGTCAAGGGGCACCTGGGTGGCTCTCTGCCTTCAGCTCAGGTCATGATCTCAGGGTCCTGGGATCGAGGCCCACGTCGGGCTCTCTGCTCAGCAGGGAGCCTGCTTCCCCCATCTCTCTCTGCCTGCTGCTCTGCCTGCTTGTGATCTCTCTCTCTCTCTTTGTCAAATAAATAAATAAAATCTTTTAAAAAAACACCAAATTTCAATTTAAAAAATACATATTAACTCATCTTAATGGTTGCCTTTAGGAAGAAGGGAATGGGGACCAGAGCAGTAGGGAAAGAGGGATTCCAATATATATTTAAATACCTGATTTATAATTTTCAGGGTAAAGTTCAGTTCTCTATTACTAAATTATAAACACTATGAGGTCAAGAACTGTTTACTAGTAATTTTCATATCTCTTCATACTATACATAGTGGTATATATATATGAGGTTTATAATGAATATTCATTCTTTTATTAAACAAAAGAACTAGTGGACATATCCATTTCGTCACTGAGCTCCATAAAACAAACAATCCGAAATTTGCAGGTGATTGTTGGTGGAAATGTTGACATTTTGTGCACACACACTTTAATTATTATGCTTTATATTTGGGTCTGAAACATTTCTGTGTGATGCAGTTATATCATGCCCACCTCTTACCCTAAAGGGAATGGGACTGCCATCAATAAACTGGGGAATTCAGTGGGAAATAGCAGATGTGGAGCCAATGTGTTCTCATCACTACTAAGGGTCTGAGTGTCTCTTACCGCCAAGGTTTGCCTTTCAGCAGAAAAGAAATTACAGTTCCTAGAAATGTTAACATGGTGGTTTCTGGAACCCAAGATGGACTCTTGAATTCGAATGTCCCATTGATCAAACCACCTTTTTGTTTCACAAGTTTTCTTATTTTCTTCATGCTCTTCTTTTACCTAAAGAGGTACCTGCATATAATTTAATACTCCTTTATAATATTTTATGAATCAAGGCCATATTTCTCACCTAGTAATTGCAGGCCTTAAATGTATAATGAAGGCTTCTCAGGAATGCACCAAGGCATGTGTTTTACTCTTCATTTTCAGTTTATTCGGCAAAAGAGTGAAAACATCTAAGAAGGTCATAGCTTATTTAATACTGACATGGAGAAAAGACTGAAGTAGTAAAAGAAAGAGAGGGAAGAAGGGAGGGGATGGGAAAGAAAATTTGCATGTGCTAGAAAGTGTAATAGTAAAACAAATTGTTGTTTCCATAAATCAATAGATACAAAGGGAGTGGCTCTGAAAGTGTCACGTGATCTGCAACATCAATTAAATACTTTGGATGAATGTTTTCTAAAGACCCTTTGCTAACTTGTCTCAACTCTGAATCCAGTGGTCCTTCTGAGAATAGGATAAGTGGTTTTCTTATTCTTAATAGGAAAGGCAGGGCATTCTCCTTGCGTGTTATAAGAAAATCAAACGTGATGTTTGATTACTGCCATATGCTGCCATATTCGATATGAAGTGTCTTCCTTTCACAATGAACAGCATGTCTCCAATATTGTCTCTTGCTTGAGCTGCCTGGAAACAAAAACTGACTACAGAAATAGGCTAGTTTGGCATGGCCTTTATGACAAACTTAATTGAGCAATAAGTGAAAATGCAAGAATTTTGTCAGGTGTTGTAAAAATGGAAAGTCACACGGATTTAAAAGAGATCTGCTCATAAAAATGAAAAAACGAACTTCTTTTAAAAATGCTAATTGCTTCCCCAAATTTTTTTACAAAATTTGTATCTTTAGTCTGGGCAACTGTCACTTACCTAGTCTCCATCCTGCACAGTCCTTGATGAAAACAATAAAGCTCTAGATTCACTTGTGGTAAATGTCTTAGCCTGGACTCCCAGAGAGCAGAGCTCGAGACAAGAGCTAGAGTGCATGGGGTTTATTTGGGGATGTGGTGCCAGGGAGTGTGAGTGTGAGACAAAAAAAAACAGGGACTGCGAGCCCAGAGAACTTTGTCAAGTTGACTACCATTGTGAACAAGTGCACCTGGGTACATCCAGGTGAGAAAACGGGGGATTTTATCCAATGACTCCTTTGGTTATCTTCCTAACCAAATGAGTGCCCAAGGGTGGGAAAGGACTGCAGCTCTGATGAGGTGCTATGTGGTTATCCTGTGCAACACCAGTAACTCAGCCATGGCTAAGGCACAGTTGTCCTGGAAGCCAGGAGGCATGCAAAGTCCAGTGAGGAGAGTCCAGCAGAATCACTTCTCAACACTTGAAGTCTGGAGGACCTCAACCAGGTTAAGCCCTATGGTTGGATATTTGGATATTTTGGATTTATACAGTTAAAAAACAGGGTCAAGAAAAATCATGCTTATCTGTGACAGATTTAATCAATAAACTGATCAATCAATTGAACAGTCTCACATAGCTGTTGACAAGCAGATTGCTTAGTGTCAGGACCCATGATCGGAATCCCAGCCTTGCCTTCTAGAAACTCAAAGTTTGCTTTGAACCACACTGTATATCAGGTTCAATTCTATATTAAAAGAACTAGTTATTTCTGACCCAAATACATTTTAATATAAGAAAACCAAGTAGCTATTTAGTTATGGGTGGCTGACACATTTTCCTGGACTAGAAACCTGAGGTTGTTTGATAATGTAGGATTCTATGGAAGTTGATCTGGTTATGTCTCGATAACATGGGTCTTGAAGAATATTGTCTATTTCTATTGAAAAATAGTGTCTATGGTCAGCTCAACTGCTCACTAACTGTACGATGTTCTTAAATGACCTAAGCCTCTTCTGGCAAGGATCCCTCATGGATCAAAGAGAGAAAATAACACCACTTCATAAAGCATCTGGAAAGACTAAGAAAATTTGTAGAAAGCATTTTACCCAGTGCCTGTGT
Source organism: Mellivora capensis (assembly GCA_004024625.1). Classification (NCBI taxonomy): domain Eukaryota; kingdom Metazoa; phylum Chordata; class Mammalia; order Carnivora; family Mustelidae; genus Mellivora; species Mellivora capensis. Next base: position 93,042 of record PISX010005778.1, on the reverse strand, counting down.
ATTTTAGGCAGAAAGTTAATTCCCTTTGCTTGATCATGTGCATTCATTCTAGAAGGCTGACTAGCAGAAAGAAACTTTGAAACTGCTCGCATACACTGTCATACCTCTCCCTGACAAGTTCCATGCACTAGCCCTCAGCTGCTGTTCAAAAACAAGTTGCAAATTCAAGTCTGGGTGGCATAGCACCTTCCTTTTTCTTTAATGTCAGCAAGTTTAATTTTAATTCTGGGCCATGGTAAAACAACAGAAGGATGTAGGCAGTCTTTTGTTATTTATGCAGCATGCTAAAAATTATGCGATAGACAGTAAATTAAGAAAAGCTGCCCTATAAATTTCAGTTAAATCTTACATGTGTTTTAATATTTAATACATCATCATGAATCACATTTCCATAAACCACAATGGAAGCTCGGGCAATACCTATAAGAATGTGTTAGATTTTTATTAGCGTTATTTTTCTTCAACTAAAACCATTCTCTAAGTAAAGCAAAAAATCAGCTGGATTTTTCTCTATGATATAAAACACAAAATTAACTCTCACTGACCACTGATGTTCCTGAATTGAATCCAAAGCACAATGTCTAACTTCAGTTCATGAATTACCAGAACAGCTCAAATTATACCCTGAAAGAATGAGTGTACATGCCCATTCTCTCTTGATTTATTTTGTGATTCTAAAGAAAATTGACTAAGAGGCATTAGCTGATAATAAAATGTGATATGGGGGAGGCTGTGTGGCTCAGTCAGTTAAGTGTCTGACTTCAGCTCAAGTCTTGAACTCAGGGTCCCAGAATCAAGACCCACATTGGGCTCCCTGCTCAGTGGAGAGTCTGCTTCTCCCTCTTCCCCTCCCCCTGCTCATGCTCTCTGTCTCTCAAATAAATAAATAAAACCTTTAAGAAAATAAAATAAAATGTGATGTTGGTAGAGGAGGTAGGTCTGTGTAGCAGAATGCTCAAAGATGAGAAAAACTGGTTTTAAATTCTTTACGTTCAATGAGTACATAACACTCAACTGACAACCACCGGAGATGCATTTTTAGCTGAGCCTGTGTGGTGTATGTTTGTGTGTGGTGATGACATTGGTTCTTGACACACCCAATGTGTTTCTATGTGTGTATGAGTTTGAAACTCATAATTCAGCTTAAGTTTAATGAATCTATATTTAGACTGATAAGTTGGATAGGCTCAAAGGAGGGAGAATATAAGTACCCCAGAATGACCAGCTTGAAGGGCTTATAATTTAATGAGTCATGACTAAATACCACATGAAAGAGTTTGAGCAAATATCTGTTGCTTTAGTATTGCTTATCGAAAGGCAGCTGCTGCTAATACCAAGAAGCTTAAAGACCAGCTCAGAATCCTTCTCAATACAGTTATCTCCAGTGGATCAGAGATAGCATGCAAAATAGAAACCTATTTTTCAGGCAGAGATTAGGGATCATTGGGTAACAAGACTTTTGGTCCTGAGAGAATTCAGTAACATCTCAGGATAAGAATCACTGTGGTAGGAATAGCAGTTTGGGAAAGCCTGAGATAAGCATGGAGGAATGGCACTTATTTGGTTGGGCACTTTGTGTAGAAAGAACTAATATGAGTAATCACTCAGGGAGGAAGGAAAGGGGTCATGCAGGGCTGGAAAAAGAATTCTACATAGGTCACATCTGCACTGCCTCACAATGAGATAACCTGTGAAGTTGTACCTGGTAAGAGGCAATGTGGAGGGTTTAGCAGAGGAATCAACACACAATAGGAAAATCAGAAGCCATCTTGGGATGATGAGTATGTCACTGATGTGATGCCTGCAGTATATTTGGAGGACTAATGTCCAAAGGAAGAACATGCATCATCGGGAGTGCTGCTCTGAACATGTGATGTAATTAAGGGGGTTTGTGTGTAAATGGTTGATTTGAAGGCAATTCCAGGAAGCACTCATAGGAGTGGGGAAGCAGGACAGGGAAGAGAAGGTTGTATGTGTGGGAATGAATGGGTAACCACTGTGGGAAGCTGGGACACCAGGGAATCTTTGATGCAGTGGAGAATTCATTCAGAATTACATTGTCTGAAGCAGCGGGGGTATTTATCCAACCATTCTGTTTTGTCATCAACAGAGCAGTGACCTAGGACATTAACTCCTCCTCCCTTCCAACCTACCTTGCATATGAGTTGAGAGAAAACCTCAGCATGTACCAGAGTATGGGTGACAAGTTGACCAGGGGCAGGACATGCCAGCCCACACTTGTCTTGATGGTGCCTTAGATTCTCTGTTTTCTCTCCTTCCTATTCAATTAAGGGGAAGCCCAGCCATTTCTGGCTACTTTTTAAGGAACAATTTTCTGAATACAACTGTGTCATTCTCACCAGCATATCCATTGAAAAAAATGTGACCAAAATTGCATCTAGGTTTAGACATCATGTATACCTTATCATAACATTAATTGCAAACTCACACTATTCAACTTTCTTCTAGGAGTTTGAAATAACCCTGTGGCCTCTTAGGTAAACAACCTTTTTGCCCCCTTAGGTAGCTTCTTTTCCTACTCCAGGCTTTGGGAAAGGAGTGACTTCCTAAGCATTCCCACTTTCCTGAGAGAAAATGGATTCCCCACCCCTGGGGTCACCTGATGTATTTAGGTATAGTGCCTTTTGAAGTAAAGCCCTCTTTCAGGATGGGCATGAAACCTATGCCTCGTGAGGAGGCACACCAAATTATTAAGTTAGAACAACTTCACTGTGAGGATGATCTTATCTTATAGCTTTAAATACAGTAATGCCTCCCAAATCATCCTTAGACTGGGCTTGAAAACCTGATATACCCAATGGCCTACTCAAGATCTCCCCTTGAAAATAAAAGAAGGATTTCAGAATTAACATGTCCAAAGCTCATCATCATCATCTGGCAATCGGCTCATCCCCATTTCCTCATCTCAGTAAATGGCAACTCCATTTTGCAGGAGCTCAGGGAAAGCATCTTGGAATCAACATTGCTTCCTCTTTCTTTCACAGCCACATCTGATCTGGCAGCAAATTCCATTGGCCCTAACTTCTCAATAAACACCCAGAGTCCACCAAGTTCTCCACTGCTACTATGCAGGTCCAAAGAGCCGTCATCACCTGCCAAGGTTACTGCAATAACCTCCCTGATTCTACACTTGCTTCCCTTCATCCAGATCTCAGCACAGCTCTCAGAAGATCCTTGTGAGATGCTGGCCAGATCACATCTCTTACTGTTCAAATCCTCAAACTGCTTTTGGTCTCACTTAGTTTATACAGAGCCCAGCAGGCCCTTCATGATCAGACTGTCCCATTTCCTCTCTGATCTTATCTCCTACTACTCCCCAGCTTTCTCATCTTTGTCTACCTGATGATCCTGAAATGGACTAGGTGTATGCCCACCTTAACACCTTATACCTCCTGTCCTTGCTGTCTGGAATGTTCTTCCTCAGATTTTAAGGGAAGGGACTTACCTCCCCTCCATTCTTTGAATTCAAACTAAGATTTCATATCTCCAGTAAATTTTCCTGGCTGTATAACTACATTGACAAGCATCCCAACATTCCTTATTCTCCCTCCTGGCTTATTTTTCCCTTGGCACTTAGCATGAATTTTTAAAATATATTTTATCTTCTATTTGTTTATTTTGCTTATCACCTATCTTCCCTCACTAGAATGTAAATACATATTTCATTCCCGGCTATATTCCCAGAGTTAAAATAAGTGCCTATTTCTGAATTAGTGTTCAATAAATACTTGCTGAATGAATGAATGAGTTGCTGAATTCATTATTTTAGGCAAAGGGGATGTTCCTTTCGGCAACACTGAACTTTTTGTTTGCAAGCACATTTCCTAGAGAACAATTTCTCTAGTTAGTAGACTGTAGGTGGTCATGGAAGCTTCAACTACAGTGCTCCTGAACAGGACTCTACATGCTGTCAGATTATTTGGATAAAGGATCACCCCCTGCCACGGTTGACATATTGTTTTCTCACATCCCATTTGCCAAATTCATACAACTAATTGTGCTATGACAATTTTCCCTGGGGCATTAAAAATAGTTGAGAACACAGATTGCTGAACAAATGGGAGAAGGAAGCAATCACGTCTGTCATTTTAGAGAAAGGTGTTCCCCCTTTCCTGACTCATTGCCATGAGCCACCCTGTACTGCATGTCGGCCACCCCCAGAAGGCAACCTTCCAAGTCTCAGGAAGCTCCTGTGTTTTTTTCCTGCTGAACTAATATCACAGCCTCCCAAACTCTGGCCTGAGGAGACTCTCAGCGATTCATTCTCAGAAAATAGGTGCTCAGGGTGAAGCTGTGATAAACTCTAGACTAAACTGACCAATGTAAGCTTGGAGGCAGCAAGCACTGTATGTTCTCCTCTCAGAATCTTTCTACATGGGGCACAAACTCATGGCTTCAGGGGAAGGTGAAACCTGTCGGCTCATGGCATGAAGGTCTCCTGTGCACAAGCAATGAAATACTTTAGACTCACTCCGTCCAGACGGGCAGTTCTTTTGTTCCCCTATCTTTCCACAGCACTATACTTTATGCTATTGAACTCTGCCAAGATTCTGCATGAATGAATAATCAGGTTATAATAACAATAATATATTTAAAAAAAAAGATTTTATTTATTTATTTGTGAGAGAAATAGAGAACATGAGTAGGGCAGGGAGGGGCAGAGGGAGAGAGAGAAGCAGACTCCCTGATGAGCAGGGAGCCTGATGCGGGCTCAATCCCAGGACCCTGAGATCAAGACCTGAGCTGAAGGCAGATACTTAACCAACTGAGCCACCCAGGCGCCCCAATATAATGTGTCTTAAAGACAATGCAAAATGATTGCATCTGGACCTGAATAGCTCTAAGAATTCAGTGGCAATGTTAAAACCAATCCCTATCACATACGTCTGCTTGTGGACAGTTCAGACAGAACTCCAGAGCCACCTAAGACCACTGCATACCCTGAACGGTAATAAGGTATCTGTGGTTTGCCTCCTCATTCTCCTTTCACCCTATGTGGCCATCTAGTAGATGTAACAGGTCAGATGCCCTGGCCTATGGATTTCTCAGGTAGCTTTTGAAACTATGAATGTACCTAAGTCTGCTAAACTCAAGGACTTAAAAGCTGCAGGGCATTATCTTATCTTTTAAAAAGTATCAAACATTTTACACAAACACACACACAGAACTTTCCTTGTTTGTCATAAAATCAATCCAACAGGGCTTAAGATGAAGATTCCATCACGATCACATTTCCTGAGGAGTAAAAACAAATATTCTGTTAACCTTTTTTTTTTAATATGGTTAATAATTTCTGAGACACCTGGGTGGCTCAGTCTGTTATGTATCCAACTATTGATTTCAGCTCAGGTCCTGGGATGGAGCCCCACATTGAGCTCCATGCTCAGCAGGGAGTCTGCTCCAGATCCATTCTCTCTCTCCCTCTGCCCTTCCCCCTGCTCACATACACGCACTCTCTCTAAAATAAATAAATAAATATTTAAAAAACATATGGTTAATAATGTCTGCCAGTAGTCTATTAATCATTGGAAGGCCTGAATTTAACTTATACTATGCCAATAGTATGCTACATTTTCTCTGAGCCACTCTTCTCCATTTTAACACATAATTTACTAGTACTATATTAGTATATTAGAACCCTAAAGAAAAAAAAATCATTTGGGGAGAAATGCATCTTTTGTTCTCTCTGGGGACTAGGTACCACCTGGTAGGAGGTGTAAGAAAGAGTAAAGAAACTTCCTTTCAAGTTTAACAGCTTTCTTGCCTGTTTCAGCTGAATGTACCATGTCTCCTAAGAGGCTCTGACTATGCTGCTCTTTACAGGGAAAATTATTTGGTAGAGGAAAAAAAAGTCTATGATTTCCTACTCTAGATTTGAGGAAATATGTGAAAAATACCTACTTATGCATTAAGTATATGAGAAGAATGCATGAAAATTAAACAAATCAAAAATAACCATTTCCCACACATAAATTTTATTTTCATAGAACACTAAAAATAATTAAAAAGGACTTTTATCAATCACACTAAGTGTGATTTTGCTTTGCTATGTAAGAATATTATATACCATGATATGCAGCTAGTAGAGTACTATTCTTCTTGGAGGACCCACATTCATTCTAATTATCTGAACAGGAGATAGAGGTGACAGAAATACAGCTCAGGGGTCAAATATATGCGTAGAAATCCACAACCTCATTAGTCTGAGAGACAGTGTTGCCCTTGGGGGGGAAAACGAAGTGTGGTAAATGAGGAGAAAGTATTCATGCTCTTGTCCCGTTCAAGAATTTCCTGGGAGACCCTGAGTATATTCTCCCATTTTTCTTACTGCAAATATTCTTATCACGTAGCTGAGAAGCACGCCACACATGCTTATGGGTTTGGGTGTGCTCTTGTACTTCTGGTGAGAGAAGGCACATCCAGGGCTCTGTGATAATGAAGAGCAGGGTGGTGTGAGAAGGTGGCTCTGCAGTGGGGGGTGACAGGTATTCTCAGGGTGAGGCGCAGCCCAGACTATCCTCTCATAGCTGTGACCCCTCTTGTTTCTCAAGTGCAAGGTCACCTAATTTATTCTTTCCCCTGTAACACACATTTTCCCCCTCTTTGGATGATTGATGGGACATAGAATCTAATTTTGAAATAATTGCCACTAGGAAAATCTTCCACCATGGAAATGTAGGCCACAAGTTTTAGTCATTTTGGCTATCATTCAGTGTGAACTGAGACCTGATGTTTTGGTGTTTAAAAAAGTGATTGTTATGGGGCCCCTGGGTGGCTCAGTGGGTTAAGCCTCTGCCTTCGGCTCAGGTCATGATCTCAGGGTCCCGGGATCAAGCCCTGCATCAGGCTCTCTGCTCATTAGGGAGCCTGCTTACTCCCTCTCTCTCTGCCTGCCTCTCTGCCTACTTCTGATCTCTGTCAAAATAATAAAATCTTAAAAAAAAAAGTGATTGTTGTGTCCTTATTCCTCAATATATACAATAAAGGGCTTCTTAGGATGACAAATCATACTGTTTTGTTACTTATCAATCCCTACTGTCAAGGAGATAAATGTATACACACGTGGGTATATGTCTCGTAGATGCGTATACATACATAGTGCAAAACTTCCTTTGTAACCAGGCAACAAAAAAATACAACTTTCTGGAATTACTATTTATTAATGTTGTTTCTTTAAAACTCTCCTGTATGGATTTTACTCTGCACTTTTCAGATAGTAAAAATAACAACAGTCAACAGCTAATCTGTTTAATGTGCTAGAAGATAGAGGAAGAATTTAGTGTTAAAATATGTATGTATTATATCCTCATAGCTAGTAATGATTTCTGATTCAGCTCTTGACATGTCAGTAGTGAGCATTTGACTAAATATTATTTAAAGACTGAACTACCTGAAACAACAGTAATACACACTTCATTTCCTCACAAGTAATTGAAAGATTATCTCAGTCACATTAAATTTCAGATTAAACACATATATAATGCTCAACTTGATGAGTCCATGTTTGGACTTTTCCTCTCAAGTTTATTGCTTTTGTCGTGCTATGTTTGGGTCTCAAGTGGGTAATGTGGGAGGCTGTGACATTAGTCCAGGTTGCTCTTGACACTTGGAAAATAATGATGAGAAGGAGCTAAGAATTTCAATTCAATCAGAAAATCAATGGACTTGAATTTGTGTCCAGGTGTGTGGAGGGGGTGGGTTATGTGTGGGTGTCTGTGTGCACAGCATGGTGGGATTTGGGTAGGTGCGTTTGTATTCACAGCTTCAAAATTGCTGAGGAAATGGCAAAATCAAGATTTTGCTGGGGCGCCTGGGTGGCTCAGTGGGATAAGCCTCTGCCTTCGGCTCAGGTCATGATCTCAGGGTCCTGGAATCGAGCCCCGCATCGGGCTCTCTGCTCAGCGGGGAGCCTCCTTCTCCCTTCTCTCTGCCTGCTGCTCTGCCTACTTGGGATCTCTCTCTCTCTGTGTCAAACAAATGAATAAAATCTCTTAAAAAAATAAAATTAATTAAAAGAAAAAAATTTGTTAGAGTGAGATTATGTTGATAAAGTTGGTGCAGAATTCCTGGTGACCTTTTGTGATGTAAGGAAAATTTTATCTTTCATTAGCATACTTCCTAAGGCAATAAATAAGAAGAATGACCCTATCAGAAAATGAATCAGTCATACAGTAAGAGCAGCAAATGTCATCTGGACGTATTTACCTCAAAGGAGGAGGTGAAGCATATTGATATTTCTGAGTGGGCTTTTATTGGAAACATCTCCCATTAGCACTAATGAGAGCTGTTTAGTTAAGCCACTGCTCTCTCTTGCTCAAGGCATATTTCATCCTCAATGCTAAAGCTTTGAAACTTTTTTCCCCTCTTACATGAAACTCTGGTAATTATGCTAAATGTTTAACTGTAAATATGGCTTTCTATAAGTCCTTCCTGCTGTGTGTATGAATATCTCAAAAGAACTGAGGCTTTTCATTACTATATACTTCCCTGGTCACCAAATCCCCTTTCAGAGATACTCTTTTTTTCATCAATGCAGAAAAGCTAAAACCCAAGAAGAAAATCTGAGTGAGTCCTTCTACTCCTCATCTGGACCCCAACCTGAATTCCTTTGATACTCAGAAGGTCTAGAAATTGTCTTGTTTCTCAGTAGAGTGGCAATCTTTTCCAGCTGCCCTTCTGGAATAACAGGCAAAGGCTACATCCAGTGTGATGGAAACATTCTCTAGAATAAAATGCTGAAGGAAAAAGAGAAGAATTGAAAACAAAAAACTACCTTCAGTTATTAGGATTAAGAATATGACTATTCTAGAAGAACCCGGAATATCAATAACCTTGAAGAGTAGCAACATTCCTCTTGTGAGCCAGGCACACGCGTAAGACACATCTTCTCATTCACCCCTCTCAGCAGCCTGTCAGGAGGGATGGTTACCTCTGTCTTCAGATACAAAACTGGGTTCAAAAGCTAAATGGCTGTAAGAATCAGAGGGGAGAAAATGCTTTCCAGTGAGATAATAATGACACAGATGCCAAGGAGACAAGACTGTTTGGCCTTTGCCTTCAGATATAGAAAGAGTCATTTTTCAGGGATAGGGCATTAGCCAAGATCCTCTTCCTCAGTGTCAGAGTAGACATGTGGTTATAAGGCAGTGTGAAAGATCTGGATTAGACTAGGAGGGTAGCTCACGACTTCTTTGTTATGTCTACCCAGTTGCTTGCTTCCAAGAACCATTCAAAAGCTAAGCTGTGGTATCTTATGGGCCAAGCTGTCCCCATTTCAGTGACTGGAGCACCCAACTGTGTATCTCTGACAGCATTCTGAGCGGAACAGAACACAGTGGAAGCATTTGTCAGATCAGTAGGGTGAGTGTTAAAGGCCATCACACTGAGGGTCCTTAATGGGCTAGCAACAACAGAGGCCAGTATTGCCATCACATCTGTCCAAGACAGACAGGTGGAATTCAGCACCTCTCAAGTTTTTTCTGTCCTTATTGTGATTCTAAGTGATCTTGTACTTCCACCCCTAGTCAGGAACTCTTTGTCTCCTGTGGTTCAGTTCAGAAATGAGGCCTCACATGTAGCACATCCTCAGGTCTCACCAAAGGGATTGTAATTCTTTACAGGAGACCTTTAATTTTGAAAACCTTTTCCTTTTTAGAAACTTAGCTACAGCCTAAGGGTCCTTAACATAGGAAGTAACTTCAAGGCTCTTGGGTTGGTGGATAAAAAACAAACAAACAAACAAACAAACAAACAAAAACACCACCATGGAAGAGTAAACTTGGAAGTTTTGCTTCTGTTTCAGGAATACAACTACTTTTCATTGGAACACAAACCCTTCATCGTGTCATTCTAAACTTCTGTAGAAAAAGAACTCCTGGGTCTGTTTCTCTGTATTTACTTCTCAATCTCCTATGCAATTACTAGATAAAAAAACATAATGAACTCTAATTTCTTTGAATGATTCAGCATCTTTACCCCTTTGTTAGAATTGAATGGTAAATATTACCAGTTTTCCCTTGTTTTCTGCATTGATGGTTTTTTTAATTTAATTTAATTTTTTTTCAGTGTTCCAAAATTGATTCTTTATGCACCACACCCAGTGCTCCATGCAGTATGTGCCCACCTTAATACTCACCACCAGGCTCACCCAACACCCCACCCCCTCCCCTCCAAAACCCTCAGTTTGTTTCTCAGAGTCCATAGTCTCTCATGGTTTCTCTCCCTCTCTGATTTCCTCCAACTCACTTCTCTCCATCTCCCAATGCCCTCCATGTTATTCCTTATGCTCCACAAGTAAGTGGTGGTTTTTCTCTAGAACAGGTGATATGACCAGTTAGTAGAGTGCTATTCGAGGTTTTTTGTCAACATGGACAGAATTTCCTGTCCTGAGAAGTAAATCCTTATAGAATCAGATTTCCCTGAAGTCAAACATCTTGCCATATGGTCTGTGGAAGCAAAAGGTGGTCAAATGTTGAATAAAAGCTGAAGAGCTGAAGACTTCTCTTGGGGGCTTGCTTTACAGCAGGAAGGCAGGAGTCAACACAGCCCACACAGGAGGTAGCAGAGGGGAAAGAATGACACTGAAATATAAATTTATGTTTTCATCGCCCATTCACCAGGGGCAAATTTTTCTTACCACACCATGAGGAATGAATGGGAATGTGTTACACATAGTACATGTTTATGCTCATGTTCATTGATTTGTTCTATTTCAACCTCCCCTTCTGGTAGCTAAATAATAACTTGTTTGATAAAAACAAAAGCTTGTTTGATAAAAAACAAGTTAAAAAATAGTATGGCCAAAATGTATTATACTATTAACATATTGACGAGATGGAAGAAACCCAATTGTGATTGCAAATCCTCTTTATTCTTACCATTTTTCAGAACATGAATTTGAGGAAAAAATCCAAGCTAACATTTCCTCGTGACTAAGTTATGGGCATAAGAGTCCTGAGGTCTATCATTGCTGATTTAGAGAAAGTAGAAAACTGTCCTAATATTGCATAACATTTGTGACAGCACTAATATTAGCTAAATATCATAAACCATTGTGTTCTTCCAACCAGAAATGAAAATCGGTATGACATAGGCTATTTATCAATCTCATAGAAGTAACAAACTATAAAGAAATACAATTGGAGATTTTCTTTTTCCCAATTCAATTCAATACACACTTTTGAAAGCCTGCATGAACAAAAGTAGTGCTAAATGGGATAGTTTCAATGATGAAAAGGGTACACTCCAGCCTGGGAGGGCTTAGGATAGAAGCCAACATGCAAGCAAATAATCACAATGCAGTGAGATACCTTCAGGATTAAAGGTAAGCACAAAGTCAGGTGTCTGGAAGGATTCTTGGTTGCTGATTCCCAAGGACGGTATTCTGAACTGAGATATATCACTAGCTGATATGTCTCTGATATATATTTATAACTCTGATATATATATATATATACATATATATATATATATATATAACTGAGATATATCACAAACATTTAATTTCCTTAGTAGAGAAAAGAGGGAAGGCCATTCTAAGAAAAGTTAACATGAATGTGCAAAATACTTTCAGGCCTAGAAAACTATAGATGCAAAGGCACTTATTATCATATCAGAACATAGGGTTATTGCACCCCATCTTTCTGCCTTTGCATATGGAGCTTACTTGGCCTGAAAATAGGGTTTTTTTTTGTTTTGTTTTTTTACCATTCTTGGTTTATAGATGATTGAACTCTGTATGTTCATTACTGGAAGACTTGGTTTTGTGTTCTAGTAAACAAACTCCGTAATGCCAGATGATTTTTTTGTTGTATTCCTTAGGAACAAACCAACCACCATCATCAGGTTAACTGTGAGCTCCCAGTGCTCCAGAAACAAGTATTGCACCACAAGAGTTCAAGTCCCCATGGACCACAGACCTGGGAGATCCATTTTTAGCTTTTTAGCCTGTGGCTGGAGAACTTAGAGGATGCATAATCTCCTCCTCGGGTGAAAACTAGTGGTAAAATAATTCAGGAAGGCATTTGTGGAAGCTTAGTGCCTTTTCTGATGCCAAGGGGGTCCTGGATTTTAAATGCTGTGATAGTTGCAAGGACGTTGAGCATTAAAATCATTAATTTGTTCACTCAAAAGGCAAAGACTGTCATTGCTGTCTTCACGATCATCCAGTTTTGATGCCTTTTTACCACCAATAGCACTGGTAGTCTAGTTAATGCCAGCATCTTCTCTTACCCAGAGTATTGCAATAGTCTTCCAGCTAATGCCCCTATCTACCCCCTTGCCCTCTTGCCCCCTACATTTCATACAATAACCAATTTTGCTAAAATACAAATCAGATTTCTCACTCTTTTGCTCAAAACTCTACAGCAGCTTCCATCCCCCTTACAGAAAAACACGACATTGCAAACATTGCATGTATTTAATACATACTCATTGAATGAATAAAATGACATGAATTAATTGAGTGCCTATGAATCACAAGAAACTGAGCTTGATATAGGGGCACAAAGACAGTGACATTCTTTTCTCTCCAGAGGTTTATATTTAGGGATGTGATTTCACAAATGAATGAATACAAAAATAATAATTTTCTTCTGGTCAAAGCCTAAATAAAAATAGTTTGGGCACAAACAATGAAATGGCCAGTTCTCCCTGGTTGGGAACAGAGTGTGAGGGATTTGAGTCATAAAATAGTAGAAATTCCAGGATGTTAGGGTATAAAGAGGCTTTCCAGGCAAGAGAACCACAGGAATAAATGTATTGAGGTGTGAATTCATAGCCAAAGAACAGCAAGTGCTTTAATATGGCAAGACACAGGACATAAGATGGAAGGGGGGAAGGAGGGTTCAGAGGGTAAAAGTTAGGTTAGAAAGGATACATTAAAAGCCTTAAATGTCTGTATTTCATTGCTTGAGTTTACTCTATATCTTCCAAGCCATGGGGAGTCACTAAGGTCTTTAAGATGGGAGAAATTAGATTCAATTTATACATCCAGAAGCACTGGGAAGGGTCCATTAGAGAATTCAAAGTTGATTAATAGTAAGAACTGACTTTTATTGAATGCTTGTTATTTACTAGGCTCTGTGCTAAGTCCTTTACTTTTACTTCATTTAATTCTCAGATCAGCCTATGCAATTGGTACTGTTCTCATCCCCCTTTAGAGATGCAAAGCTAAGGCAGAGAGAAGTCAAGGCTAAAGTCATACTGTAGTAGGTTACAGAACAAAAATAGAAATCCAGAGAATCAGACTTTAGAAAACAGAGGAGAAAATGTATGAAGGAGATAAAGTTCCAGAACATAGTCTTTTATTATTTTTTTAAGATGTTATTTATTTATTTGACAGACAGAGACCACAAGTAGGCAAGAGAGGCAGGCAGGGAGAGAGAGGAGGAAGCAGGCTCTCCGCAGAGCAGAGAGCCCGATGTGGGGCTCGATCCCAGGACCCTGGGACCATGACCTGAGCCGAAAGCAGAGGCTTTAACCCACTGAGCCACCCAGGTGCCCCAACATAGTCTATTATCAAATAAAATGGGTAAAGGAAGGAGGGATAGGAGCCTCACATACTCGCTAGGCTTTTAGCTTGGATTACTCATGTATCACTGTGTAGATTACTATGTACAAGGTGGGACAAATTTAGAAGAAAAGATAATAAGACATTTAAATATATTTGTTTTTATATGCCTGTTGGAAATCTGGAAAGCATGTAAAATAAAGAAGATGGACATACAGGTTTGGATCTCAGTAGGGTAGAACAAGCAGATTTGGCACAGGGGAGGTGAGGTCATAGGGTAAACAAGATCAAATATCAATAGAAGAGTGCTACTCGTTGAATTGTGTCCCCCCTAAAAGATGTTGAATTCCTAACATCCTGTACCTGTGAATATAGTCTTATTTGAAAACATAATAAGATCTTTGCAGATGATCAAGTTAAGATGAGGTCATTAAGGTAGGTCCTAAATGAATATGTCTGTGTGTTTATGAAAAGAAGAAATTTGGACTCAGATGCACAGACATGGAGAACACCAGGCACAGATGAAAGCAGAGAGCAGAGTGATGCATCCACAATCAAAGGAATATCACAGAGTGCCAGCAAACCACCAGAAACTAAGGGAAAGTCATGTTATAGAGTCTCCTTCACAGCCTCAGAAGGAACCAAACCTTCTAACAGTTTGATCATGGATTTCTAGCCTCCAGAACTGGGAGACAATACATTTCTGTTATTTAGGCTACCAGTTTGTCATACTTTGTTCTAGCAAAGTAATACAAACCGGCAGAGCATGGAAGAGGGAGTGATTATTGATAATGACTGAGCAGATACTGTCAGTTCAAAAATGAGTTTCCAGTCAAAGAAGCAGGAAAGATATTCCAAGAAAAAAAAGGTGCTTATGAAAATGTATGGAAGTCTAAGAAAGGATGTGCCAGCAGTTTGCTCTGGGGTGATCACAAGCTGCAGCTGTGGAGTGGTGAGATCACAGTGATCTGTTCATAAAAGTTCCTGTAAACAGCACTCTAAAAATTTCATCTTATAATTGACAGAGAGTAATCTGAGACCCAAGGGAACCATTAAATCTGTTTTTGTTTTGTTTTGTTCTAAAATGCTCCTGTTCTGTAAATACAGTGGCAGTGACAGCATAGTTTTTGAACCTACCAAAATGATCCCATTAAAATAGACAGAGCAAAATTTAAGGATCATGAACAATACCTGCAAATAAAACTCAGTGCTGAGATATCCCCTAATTACCAAGGGACAAACGAGGGACAGCTCTTAAGAGCCTTGTGATATTGGCAACTATGCAGGAAGCGGCAGAGGGAAGGACTTGAGAATAGAAAAATCTCCAAATTCCCAACAGCCAATCTCTGGAAAGTGCAGTGTGCCTTCTAGGAGAAGGACCTAGAAATGTGTTCTCAATGATCCAATGCAAGTGTAAGTCCACAGGGACTGTAGTGAAATAACATCTGAAGCTTTTGGAGCAGTCTCATTACACACAGATTGAAGACCCTTCCAAAACCAGGCTCCGCATTGAAGAGAATCTGCTGGGAATAGATTCCAACTTGAGCAGGACAGGGACAGCCATGAGAAATAAAGGAGAAGGTCCAACTTCAAAGGAAGGGGCAGGAGAACAGAGGCAGCTGATGTCAGAAAATTGACAAGTGATATTCTTTTTTGTCACTCATGAGAATAAAAGAGGAATGACCTCTGGAGCTATGACAACAGCTACACCATCCTGGCCCCCTTACACCTCCTAAAACTATATAAAAACTAAACTAACTCATTTTTAAACTCAGCAATGAGAAAAAAATAAAAACTATATAAGGAAAAGAGAATAGAAAAAATGATGATGTTCTTACAGATAATGAAACCATATTAAGAAAAAATATAGAAAACAGATAAAAACCATAAACAAATATCTCAAAATGAGTTGAAAGAAATTAAGAGAATTATAAAAATTATGAAAGAATAATATAAATTAGAATTAGAAAAAAAATTAAAAAGAAATATATGGAAAAAAGTAAGATTTGAGAAGAAAGATGATGTAACTCAATATAGAATTCTGATTTCTTTAAAAGGAGCTCAGAAATGAAATCTCTACTAGTAGGGGTGTGATGATCCTCAAATACCATAGCTAGAAGATAAATAGAAAGTAGAAAGGAAGGAAAAAAATTAAATCAGTAAGCTATTTAAGATCAAAAGCATTCAGGGAAATTGATTAATACAGAAGATAAAGAAGGTACAACTTAAATAAATAGGAGTCCTCAAAGAAGAATACCAAAGTAATGGAACAACAAAACAACAGCAATACTCAATACTATAAATAAAGAAGGCTTGAAACTACATATTGAAACTTGAAACTACATAATGAAGGGAAACTTGATGCAGAACAGCCCATATCAAGATACATTCTAATAAAACCATAGGTCTTCAAAAAGAACCAAATATTCCTGAGACATCTAAACAAAAATTCAAGTTCTTTACAAGAGAAAGAATATCAGATTTTTATCAAACTTCCATGACAACACTTCATGATAGTAAGCAATGAAATAATAGATTTAATAGACTAAAATAAATAAATTGCAGATCTACGATTTTATATGGATTTTACAGCCATCCAACCTGATTCTCCAATGCAAAGATTTCCCCAGATATTCTGCTTTTTTCATTGGTGTATCTCTACCATCCTCCCATCTTGGTATCACAAAACCTTTATGTCTGGTAGATGAAATTCTTTCACAGACTCTAGAAATGGGCACCAATTTTCATATGAAATTGTGCTACTTCAGGGTCCTCTTAATAGATGAAAACTTATTCCCATGCATGTCAAGATTGGTAACTGCATGCTGTTATAAATATGCAAGAATTCTAAGAATATTGTTCCTATGCACCTTTCTTAGAGGATCCACTGGAGAATAAGCTTCAGACCACCAAACATACTGCAGAGTCATTGACATAACAGCCAACAACAACAACAACAACAACAAAAGGTGATGTGAGTAGCTTTGTTTCAAAGCAACCTTGAAAAAGAAACAGAAAGCTGAAAGCAACACAATTCTGGACTTCAAGTTATATTACAAAGCTTTAGTCATCAAAAGAGTATGGTACTGTCACAAAAATAGACACATAGATCAATGGAACGCAATAAAAGAAAACCCACAGATAAACCCACAACTATACGGTCAATTAACTTTTGACAAAACAGGAAAGACTATCCAATGGGAAAAAGAGAGTTTCTTCAATAAATGGTGCTGGGAAAACTGGACAGCAACATGCAAAATAATGAAACTGGATCATTTTCTTACACCATACACAAAAATAAATTCAAATGGATTAAAGACCTAAATGTGAGGGATGAAACAATAAAAATCCTAGAGGAGAACACAGTAATGTCTTTGACATCAACCATATCAACTTCTTTCTAGATATGTCTCCTGAGGCAAGGGAAACAAAAGCAAAAACAAACTATGGCAACTTCATCAAGATAAAAAGCTTTCACAAAATGAAGGAAACCATCAACAAAACTAAAAGGCAACCTATGGAATGGGAGAAGATATTTGCAAATGATATATCTGATTAAGGGTTAGTATCCAAAATATATAAAGAACTTACAAAAGTCAACACCCCAAAACCAAATAATCCAATTTAAAAATGGGCAGAAGTCATGAATAGACATTTTTCCAAAGAAGACAAACGGATGCCCAAGAGACACATGAAACAATGCTCGACATCACTCATCATCAGGGAAATGCAAACCTAAACTATAAACTCAGAGAAAATGGCTAAAATCCACAACACAAGAATCAACAGGTGTTGGCAAGGATGCAGAGGATGGGGAATTTCTTGCACTATTGTTGGGAATGCAACACTGGTGCAGCCACTCTGGAAAACAGGATAGAGTTTCCTCAAAAAGTTAAAATAGAACTATCCTATGATGCAGCAATTGCACTACTAGGTATTTACCCAGGAATGCAAAATTACTAATCAAAGGCATACATGTACCCCAATATTTATGCCATCATTATCTACACTAGCCAAATTACAGAAGCAACCAAAGTGTCCATTGACTGATGAATGGATAAAGAAGATGTGGTAGATAGATATATATCATTTGCATACACACACACACACACACACACACACACACACACAGGAATATTACTCAGCCATAAAAAAGAATGAAATCTTGCCATTTGCAACAATGCGGATGGAGCTAGAAAGTATTACATTAAGAAAAATAAGTCAATCATGGAAAGACAGAAACCACATGATTTCACTCATATGTGGAATTTAAGAAACAAAGAAAAGGAGAAAAGAGAAAAAAAAGAGAGGAACAAACCAAGAAACAGACTCCCAACTATAGAAAACAAACTGATGGTTACCATGGGGCAGGTGGGTGAGGAGATGGGCTAAACAGGTGATGGGGATTAAGGAGTGCCCTTGTTGTGATGAGCACTGGGTGTTGTATGGAATTGTTGAATCACTGTGTTGTACACCTGAAACTAATATTACACTGTAGGTTAACTAACTGAAATTTAAACAAAAACTTTGAAAAATTTTTAAAGGGTGGTAGACTCAGAATATCACCATTTCACAACCCCTAATGAATGAATGGATCTAGGAAATGATCATTAGTTGATGATGACATCATAAAGGAGAATATTAGGATCTCCTCAAGAAAGTAGTCAACATCACCTAATAAAAAATGATCAAACTTGAATCTGGGGTTGCCTGGGTGGCTCAGTTGCTAATTGTCTGCCTTTGGCTCAGGTCATGATTCCAGGGTCCTGGGATCAACCCCTACATCAGCTCTTTACTCAGGGGGAAGCCTGCTTCTCCCTCTTCCACTCCTTCTGCTTCTGTTCCCTCTCTTGCTGTCAAATAAATAAATTAAATTTTAAAAAAAACTTGAATCTGATCAACACTAAATGAAGAAAACAGAGGACAACTGTAACCATACCACCAGTATGCAATCATCAAAACCAAGACAGTGAGAAATAGGTGGGAAATGAAAAAAAAATGAAAGAGGAATAATGGTATGTAAAAGAGACTTAAGATACATATGAAATAATCATCACATATAGGTCTTGTTTGGACTGTATTTCAAATAAACTCTAAAGAAAATATGATAATCAGGAAAATATGAAAACTGGGTATTTTTTATAATATTAAATTATACTTATTTGTAATGTTATGATGGTATTGCATTTATGTTTGTCAATTATTTTAAATAAAATACTTACAGATGAAATAACATGAAGTTTAGGATTTGCTTTAAGATTATCTGGTGGTGGGGCAGCTGGGTGGCTCAGTGGGTTAAGCCTCTGCCTTCAGCTTAGGTCGTGATCTCGGGGTCCTGGGCTCAGGCCCCACATCAGGCTCTCTGCTCAGTGGGGAGCCTGCTTACACCTCTCTCTCTGCCTGCTGCACTGCCTACTTGTGATCTCTCTGTCAAATAAATAAAATAAAATCTTTAAAAAAATTATCTGGTGGCAGGGAGTAAATGAAGGTATAAATAAAAAATAATGTATGTATTGTGCATACATGTATCAATAATTAATTTGGTTGATGCATATAGTGAACTCAATACACTATTTTTTCTCTTTTTGTATATGTTTGAAATTTTTAATAATAAAACAGTTTTTAGAAGACATCAAGAATGTTTAAAAGCACATGCACTCTAATACTTTAGACTTGCATTGTGCCCTAAGAGAAATCCATCTCCTGAGTACCACTGAGCACATAAAGAAACTGAACAGAAAGGGTGTGTAGATTGTCAAAGTGGCAAATCCCTTCTATACCTGAGTTTCTGACACATTTCACCTCACTCTTGATATTTCAAGTCAGTGGATTGCCTTTAATGAGGTTGAAGATTGCAAGGACTTCTCAAAGCGAACATTTAAGAAAAAGGGTACTTGCTAAGCAGTTATCTTTGGGTCTTAAATTAATAAGCCACTAAAGTAACTGTTTCTGTGTGCTTGTGTATAGTGGCTTGCAGAAAAGAAAAGCAGCCTTGGTGTTTGAATTATAAATGATCACTCATTTCTTTCTTCTTCTCCATGTTTTCTTTCTAGATATTTCCACACAATCTACTTAGGTATTCGAAGTCGACAGAGTGGGGAGAATGACAGATGGAGGTTTTACTGGAAAATGGTGTATGAGTATGCAGATGTGAGTATGCTGCATTTGCTAGCCACCTTTCTGGAAAGTGCTCCACAGCTGGTCCTGCAGCTCTGCATTATCGTACAGACTCATAGCTTACAGGCCCTCCAAGGTAAGGGCTTGTAATTTGGTTTCTGACTTTGGGGAGACTGGCTATTTTTGTCACAATCCAAAAACTGTTCTAATGCCCTTTATTGACTGAGGCCATGGTTGTCCCTATTCTATGTCTGCTATTTGACATGAGAATTTGTGAATGATGAATATTTTCTTCTTCATGGTTACTTGTGAAAGCTAATTTGCAGAAAGACAATTCTTTTTTGCCTTCAAGCTGCTATCTGAGTAGCAAAAATATTTCTATGATTTTACGTTTGGTCAGAATGAAAATAGAGGCAACCGGGTTTTCTGGCTTGTGTGATAGAGTAGTTTCAAAAACCTTGAAAAAAAATCCTAGTTCTCTCTCTTTCTAATAATATTCATACACATATTTGAATATGAGGGTAATCTCTATCATTTCCTTCTGACATTAAGAAACAGAGAGAGATTAAAAGGAAATGGTAGATTACCACAATACTGTTTTTAAAGTCATAGGAGAACAAATGTCAATATTTAACAATACATTGTTTATGTACTACTAAGTTTTATAAAGCAAATATTTTCAGATTAAAATTTTTGTGTTTTGCTGTCTTGTTTGATAACCTCATCAGTTAGACTGTCGCTTATTTGCCCTGATGTTTCCTTAGGCTCTGCTATTCAAATCTTTTCTAGCAGCAAGAAGATCAGACAGACCAATGAGTGCAGAGGTGAATAAATGGGTGGGTGGATAGCCATGTTCTAAATAAGCAGTTTCCTGGAAATTTGCCTATCCTATAACTAAATAGATTTTGTGAATCAGTTAACATATTATAACATGCTCATTTTGTTTTCATCTCATTTAGAGCCTTGGCTGTGTCTTCCTCTATGTGCATGCATGTTGGTGTCCCATTCTGGGCCATGCTCTAACTTGAGATTTGATCTAGTTGGTCCAGGAATTTCTACAGTGTCCTTATAACATTTTATAGCAAATAGCACATTAGCTTAGACTGAGCACATTAATTGGAGAGGTGGGGGGCATAATAGAGGAAAAGAAAGATGGAGAGTATACTGGTAGCCAGGGACCCATTTATTTGTGAATGTCTGGCCAATCCTGGCTCTGCACTAGAATAGCTTTGGTCCAAGGAGTTTGAGAAAAGGGTCAAAGAGATCCATAGCATGTGATTCACAAATGCTAGAAAGCAAATTGGAAGAAAGAGAAAATGATGTGTTAGCACAGAAAAAGATGAGTAAAGCCTGGAGAAAACAAGACGTATAAATTAGCTGCAGACTGTCTTTGGTGGTGAAAGACCACAGGCTACAGAGGGAGGATCTGGCTTTGGTCACTCACTTCCTTGCTGTGAGACCTTGTGCGGGTCACTTAATGTCTCTGGGCCCCCACTTCTCAAATGTAAAGGAAACTAGATGATCTCCAAACTCCTTGGAGCTCTGTTCTATCTTTGCATCAGTGAATGCCCAGTAACCAGGATTACAGGGCCAGAGATATGTATTAGGAAATGGTCTATAAATGAGGACACAAATTTGGAGGCAGCATCAAACTAAATCTCTATCAAAGAATCTGGTACTTATCTCCAGAACAACTTGGCCACCTCTTAGTATAATTATGCAAGAGGAGGGGCACCTGGGTGCCTCAGCTGGTTAAGCGTCTGCCTATAGCTCAGGTCATGATCTCAGGGTTTTGGGATCAAGGCCTTCTCTATTCAGTGGAGAGTCTGCCTCTCCCTCTCCCTCTGATCCTTCTCCCCACTTGTGCTCTTTCTCTGTCTCAAATATATAAATAAAATCTCGAAAATAATAATAGTAATTACACAAAAGGAAAACCCAGGCACAAATGTGGAGAGTTGCAAGCTGCCTTCTTGTGACCCAAGATTACTCAGGGTCCCTACTCATTTTCTAAAAGATCTAGAAAATCATAAGAAGTTTTTATTCTAAAGATGGTGGACATAGAGGAAGAAAGGCAAGAGAGGGCCTAAGAAAATGAGATCACTTCGGTTGGTGAGTTTTATATAGTTTTATAGAAAAAGAAATAGAAATCAATCCTTAGTTTTTCTCAGATTATTCATTCTAAGCCTAGGAATCAAAATTTCTGTTTCCCAGAGTTGTGGCTCTTCACTGACACCTGGTGTCCCCAGCTTATCTGTTAAACTCACATTTGCATGAGGCTTACTATGGGAGCCAGACTTCCTCCTCGACCTTGGCCAAGGCAAGCCATGCTGTCAAAATTGGGAAGCTGTAGGGGAAATGTGTTCTGTATCACTCCCAAGGTGGTCAAAAGCCAGGCTGACTCAAAGATCACTAGGACCAATGCAAGTCACTGAGTGCAGGATGAGGAATTAGTCTTCTGGGTGGGTCTTGGTATTGCCATTTTTAACAAGGGAAGTGAGCAGAAAGTTATGTCAAAAGACCAAGCAGTGGAAGATACATGACAACAAAAAACAACCACAAAACCTCCAGCAAATGCAGATGAGCCCAGGAAACACTAAATCAGTTTGCCTTTTGTGGAGAAACCTCTCTTCAGAGAGAGCTTCCAAATTCAACCTTCCACTGATAGGTGATCCCACTTAAAATGAACAAGCTTATAAATTAAACGTTGTGAATAATTACAGGAAGAGAGATGTTCCCTTCTAGGAGAAGAAAAAATAAAAGTGATAGAAGTTAGCCTGACATATATTTTCATGTACATTTATGGTACAAGATTCTTGGGATTTATATATAAAAAAACTTTCTCCAATGGATGCAAATAATCAATGGCATGAACCCTCTGAAGTATTTGCAAATAGCTCTGAATTAAAATCTGTAAAATATTCTTATTTAGCAGGTAGAGAGTGGTCCTAAGTCTGCAAGTAATTCTTGTATATGCCTCTCTAGAATTATTAGTTTTTAAGATTGAAACAATAATGCCTTTTTCTCCCAATTTCAACCATCTATTACTCTCTGAAGGACACTCTTTTAAAAACCAATAAGAAAATCAAAGAGATGTGATGTGACATTTTAAAATAGATGCTTAAAAATTGCATTTTCCTTATAAAGTTGGCATCACCTTAAAACACTGTTAGCTATGAAAATCCTTTCTCAGCATTCCTTACTTATTGAATAATTAAGTCAGAGGTGCCTCGTCGGATGGGAGGCTGACAGGCTCTGTGGTGAACCATGCAAGTAAAGTGTCATGGTTTCTCAGCTGGCACTATTCCAGGAAGGACAATTTGGCTCCTGCCTTGAGACCAGAAATCAGAATAAGGTAGAAACTTGAAGATGAACATCCAGTCTTTTCACTCCATGTTATTACCTTAGACACAACAGCTGCCCTTCACTGGATCTGGAGTTTTCCTATGAAAATCTGTCTCTGAAGTTAAGAAACACTCAAGAGGGTCCAACTGTACATGCTTAGCTAAGGTGACAGATAGTGCAGAAGTTACCAGTATACACTTCATCATGATTTTCCAATCCAGTTCCACATCCCTGCCAGAAGAAGAGACAGACAGAAAGAGAGAGAAAGGGGGAGAGAGAAATGCAGGAAGGAAGGAAAGAAAGAGGGATGGAGAGAGAGAGGGAGGGAGAAAGACTGGTTGGTAAACCAAGATGGGCAATGGTGCACCTGTTCATCTTAATTTGAGGACACTGTTCTTGGTGTTAAAGATGTTAAGATGTAGGGGTGCCTGGGTGGCTCAGTGGGTTAAGCCTCTGCCTTCAGCTTGGGTGGTGATCCCAGGGTCCTGGGATGGAGCACTGCATCGGGCTCTCTGCTCAGCAGGGGGCCTGCTTCCCCCTCCCTCTGCCTGCTTCTCTGCCTACTTATGATCTCTGTGTGTGTGTGTGTGTCAAATAAATAAATAAAAATCTTCCAAAAAAGAATATATATATATTTTTTTAAAAAGATGTTAAGATGTGGTCTGAGGCCTGCCTGTTCTGTTTTCAAGCAACATCTCAAGCCCATCCTGGGCCTTTGATTATATCTAAATGGTACAGGGAAAGGTGAACAACTTGACTGTCTACCTTCTGTAGAAAGAAATTACCCTACCTGGCCTTTTGGATATAAAATAAACAAGCTGCACCTGGAGGGTCTCTAAGTAACTTTGAGTTTTGTGAGTGCGATTCTCTGAATACTTGGTTTTGGTTGTGCAGCCTCCCAAGGTGGTGGAGAAGATGTTGATTCATGTATAAACAGGAGTCCACAGGCCTTCCCAAGTGATATAGCGTTGCTCAGAGCCTGGATCCATGCTCCATGGAGCAGCCCAGAGAATGCCGTGCAGGATCATGGCACACCATGTATTTATCCTTCCCAGTGTGTGTGTGTGTGTGTGTGTGTGTGTGTGTAAGCCATAGCCCAGGCTGATACAGCTCAGTCACCTGGCTCTGGCAGCCAGGTGTGCATGCCCACCAGTGAAACCATCATCAAGGAATACTGATATCTCATAAGGAAACATCTTGGTACACCAGAAGGAATCAGGCCTTTGTGAGACCCAAATGTTTCCACTTTTTTCAGCGGCCTTCAGTTCTTCATTTCCAATTTCCACATTTACTTGTCATTACTAGAAAATCTCATTTTACACTTGACATGTACTTAGCTGTGATGTGCAGAGTGAATGACAAACAAATGCCTTCCCCACAGGCCCTGCATCCAGGACAGCTTTGTTGAGCAAGAAAAACACCAACTCCTACTTCGATTCTGATTTTTCAGATCCCAAACCCCACATGTTGCCCCTTTTGCCTGAAGTATCCTGAATACTTCATGAAAAGAAGAGAGGAAAGCAGGCTAGGAGAAGTTTTTAAAGTATTTTTTTCCTGTCTTGCCTCCCGTGAGACCACTGGGAAAGTCACAAGGAAAGGTGCTGTCCTCACACATCTGGTACTGTGCCCAGAAAACTCAGGGAACTAAGACATCCCCAAAGCGAGAAAAACACCTCATTTGTCATGACCTGATGAGGACTTTCAAGACCTAAAACATGGGATGTCCAGTCACTCAACCTCAGGGTCAAACAGGTGGAGTCACACCCCACTGTTTTACATGGTTCAGGTCAGAGAAGAAACCCCACTGTCTCCAGGATCAGGGCCTTCCTCCTCTGCCAGATGCCTGTCTCTGATGTGCCTGGCTCCACCTCTGGCATTCTTCAAGGCAAGAGTGCCAGCCTGTGAGTGGGACTGTGTCCCACATCCCTTTAGATCTGTCTACTTTGCAGTTGCTATTTTCTTTCATTAATTAACACATTTATCGAATGTCTATTATGTGCATGATGGTATGTGAAGCTCTGCAAAATCTGTCCTAAAAATAGTTCATGTTTTTATTAAAAGTTTATAATGTGACATTATAAACAATGTCACAATACATATTTAGAAACACCTAATTTATCTGGGTGTATTCTAGAGTATCCCATTTTCTAGATGGGATACTTTAAATGAGAAGAGCCCTTAGAACATATCTAGCTTACCCTCCCCAACTGAGGGGTCATCAGGCCTCTGCTTGAGCCCATTGTTCATTATATGGTACTTGTGACTGAATCACAGACTCTGTTGGAAAAGGCTTTCCCAGGCATCTACCCTATCACTCTACCTGACATGTGTATCTCTGATCAGTTCTGCCTTCGCTCATTCCATTCAATGTCAAGGTTCACCATCTCTCCAGGAAAGAGACTCATCATTGTAAGTCTGGTAAGCCAAAGCTCTCCTCTCCAAACAGTACCCCATCTTCTCTGTAGAATGTTCTTCCTGATGCCCTTAGTCCATTGAACATTCATGCCAAGCAGGTTACTTTTAGTCTTAGAAGACAACTGGGTACAGTTGTCTTCTCTAGTTGAGCCAAACACTTCACAAGAATCATTTTGGGCTTCTGAAGCTGTTCATTTTAACCACCTTGCTCATGTGACCACTTAGTTTAATTAGCTAGAATATAAACTGATAAAATCTGAATGTGAAAAAAAGAACTGTTTCTATGAATTCGGTGCTGACAGTTTCAGGAACAGTGGATCAGACCAGGACAGTGCTTTCCTAACCAGGCAGCATCAAAGTGTCAGGACCCCTCTCTTGTCACCTGTTGTCTGGTCCTCAGAATTGGTTTGTGCTGCCCCGGGGGCTGTGGGTCATGACGGCTATACCCGGATCTCTGTAGCCACCAGTTTTCCTTTGCTCAAGACTAGCCAACAGCTGCATGCACCTGCTTCCAACATCCCTGGATGACTCCATGGGGTTTAGTACTGTATCTCTGAATATTAGGTCTTTTTTTTTCTTTTTGTGATGATATGTCAATTAGAGTGCCATCCCTCATCAGGAATGCAGAACATGTTAGATATTCCTAAAGAAGAGATTTAATTCAGGAGATCTACTCCAATGGGTGCTGGGATGCTGAAAGGACAAAAAGCAGTTGTGATCAAAGTAAGAAATTCCTAATTAAAGGGAGAAGTTCTCCCCTACTCCCTAGTGCCAGGGAAATAAAGGAAGAAGTGCTCAGATCTCTGGGGGTGGCGCAGCCTGGTGGGTGTGGGTGACAAAGGGGCAGGGCATAGGGGCTACTGAGACTGCCCCAGGGAACCCCCCGGGATGGAGCAAGGCCCCCTGGACATGGTGAGGCTGTGTGGCTGCAAGCCAAAAGAAGCTGGGGACAGGAGGCAGGAGCTTTAGAGGCCAGTGGGAATAGGATGCTGATCCGAAGAGGAATCCAGAGAGAATAGGATGCTGATCTGAGGAGGAATCCAGAAAAAAGTTTCCTTTCCTCTTCTCCTACCTCCTATCATGCTGCCATTGCTACCTCTCAGCAGAACTTAATGGGAAACCAGCTGGCCAGGGTGTCGGGGAAACCTCCACAGGCCCAGGCCCATCTCTCAGGCAAGAGGTAACCCATTCCCCATGCTGCTTTGTGACTTATGCCTGCTTGTGACTGAGAAATGATAACCAAGCTTGTTAAAGCCAGAAAGACCACTGTATGGGAAAAATGCACAGGCTTTAGACATTGGAGATTGTGTCATATGAAAGATATCCAAGCAGCCAAATTTGGCAATTGATATGTCTTCCTTCAGTGTATGACCTCAGATCTCAAGTGGCCACACAGCAGTGCCCAGCAGTCCTACCTGATTTCTCCTTGAAAATCACTGCCCTGCCCTCAAACTCACTGTTTCCTCATCCTCACAATGCTCTGCATCTTGCACGCTGAACTGCTGACCTCACTTCTTATTTGAGTGAGCAAACAGAAGCAGTTAACCTAGCTGCTTTATTTTCCATCCTAACTATCCTGCTGTACCAGTTTCTGTGCCTGTCTACCTGGGGTCCCTCTGCTTACAAGGATGAACTGTGCACAAGCCTATCTATCCACCCCTCCTCTGTACTAGATTCCATCCCTGCTTACCTACTCAAGCATCTTGTTGGTGAAATTAGACTCTCTTCCTCTCCTGCATTATCAACTTTTCCTTTTACTGGATTGTTGCCAGCACCTATAACCAAGCATCCTGTAATCACTTTCATCTTTCCTAAAGAGAAAAATTGCCCCTTATCACCTATTACCATCATAACTTCTTGCTTTCACAAACTCCTTCAAAGATTTGTCTACCTTCTCTCCTCTTCCTCACTTCCTATTCTCTATATCTGTTTTTGTTTTATAATTTTTAAAACATTATTTTTGAAGTATATAACATATACCAGAAAGTACACGATCATCATAAGAAACCACTACCAAGAGAAGAACATGAGCAGAATCACAAAGTTCACAAATCAAAGTTCTGTGCTTCACATATCCACACCAACACCTCCTCCATTCTCCCTCAGTGGGATCACTCTTCTGATAAATGGGTTTTCCAGTTTTTGAGCTTTCTACAAATAGAATCATACATTATTGTGCATGGGTGTTCATGTGCACATCTGTGTGCTTCTGGGTTTTTTCATTCAGCATTATACATGTAGCTGTAACTCATTTACATCTTTCTAAAATAATCCATTGTAAGAATAAATCTCAGTTTACTTATCCAATCTACTGTTGTTGATTGATGCCTGGTTTCTTCTCCATCTGGAGGTATTATGAATTATGATAGTGTGGATGGTTTTTATATGCCTTTACACATACATACATATTTCTCTTGGGTTAAGACCTAAGAGTGAAATCACTGAGTCATAGAGTACAGGCACATTGAACTTTAGTAGATGATGCCAAAGTATTTTCCAAAGTGGTCATACCAATTCGTTCATTCAATTCAAGTCATTCCTAGAGTAATGTGCTTTTGTTGATTGCTCCAAATCTTCTCCAAAATTTAGCCTCATTGGTCTTCTTAATTCTAGCCATGAGTAGGATCTCAATGTCTTTTTAATTTGCATTTTCTAATAATGATCAAGCTAAAAAACATCCTTGATTCTTCTCTTCTTCTTCACACCTTTTACCCTTCCAACAACAAGTTCTATCTGCTACACCCTCAAAAGACATATCAAAGCTGATCACCATACACCAGCTCCACTGCACCCTCATTGAAACTACAACGTAGCTAGACTTCTCCAATGAACTGCTCTCCCTGCTTTATCTTTGCTTCCACAGGGCCTATTTGCCATACAGCAGTCATAGTGATCTTTGTATCTTTTTATCACTTTACTTCCCTCTTTAAAACTCTGATGTGTCTTTATTGCGATCTAAACAAGCTCAACATTTTTGTAATGAGTGTGAGACAAGGTGCCCTGGTTTGGTACCTCCACACCTCTCTACTCTTCCCCTACTCACTCAGTCTGGAAGCATTGACCCACTATTTCTTATACATGCCCTGTTGGCATTTGCTGTTCCCCTGCCTTCTTATTCTCTCAGGTCTTCACATGACTCATCCTCTCCACTCAGGACCACACTCAAGCATCACCACTAAAACTCACATCATCTTTCCCACCAATAGACTTTCTCTCTCCCTCCTTCTTTACTCTATGTTATTTTTCACCATAGCCAATTGAAGTTTAATTCATTTACATGAATCGTTATTATTGTTCTCTGTCATCCCTACTGGAGGGCAAGCTGCATGAGAACAAGCAATATAGAGATGAGACTGAAAAATAGAAAGCACTCAAAAAGTATTTAACTAAAGAATTTAGTATGTAATTACCATGCTCAGGATCTACTTTATTTTTCACTGGTTTCTCAATTGGACTATGCAGTATACAGTGCTGGTTAAGTTTTCACGGAAAATCATAGTACTATTTTACATGAATGAGAGACATAATCTAAGTCCCCTAAAATAAATGTATTTTTAAGACTTCTACAAATTTGGAAATTTTAAAATATTACCTTTTAACTATTGCATCTCTTATTAAAGATAGAAT
The DNA here is from genome assembly GCA_004024625.1 of Mellivora capensis. Classification (NCBI taxonomy): domain Eukaryota; kingdom Metazoa; phylum Chordata; class Mammalia; order Carnivora; family Mustelidae; genus Mellivora; species Mellivora capensis. Next base: position 64,010 of record PISX010005778.1, on the reverse strand, counting down.
GGAAAGCACAAATACATACAAAGAAAATCAAGACTGTCTTCCTCACAGAAGTAATAAAAATCCTGCCACTGAGAAATAATTAGTGATTATATGTTTTTCTTATTCTTATAGCCTTCTCTCACATTTTAGTATATATTTCATTAAAATAGAATTAAAATATGGATACTGTTTTATAACTCCTTTTTGTGGCAACACACCATGAACATATATTCGTAATTATGTGTATATAGTTTCTACATCGATTCTAACAAGTGCATAATTTACTAACATGGATTATCTTTTTCTTTTCCATTAATTCCCTGTTTTTAAAACTATAACTTACCAAATTATATCAAGAACTGAATCTTTGCAGACTGCCTTATTTATTTCTTAAAGATAAATACGTAAAAGTGAAATTGCTGGATTTAAGGGCAGAGTTTGAAGGTTTTGGTACGTAATGTCAAAGCGGCAATTTTAAAGTACATTTCTTTTTTTTTTAATTTTTATTTTTTATAAACATATTTTTATCCCCAGGGGTACATGTCTGTGAATCGCCAGGTTTACACACTTCACAGCACTAACCATAGCACTTCTTAAGAAGAATTCTGCAAGGTCTCAAGTTTCTGATCCATATGCACAGGAAGTCAGTGAAGACAATGATCATAACAAGAACTGAGAAATAGGCAAATCTCTTGATATGTAGGAAAGAGCTCTTAATAGTGCCCGTTTGAATATGAGGGGCTTAATTCCAAGAAGTGTCCTAATTTCTTCCCTTGTTACTTCATTGTATCCACCTTTCTAAACTTTATTAAATCTAGGCAGGAGCATTTCATTGTTGAAGCAAAATTTTAAGAACAGCTTCATCAGAGACTTTTGATGTGAACCAAAATTGTAAGAAAAGCAGACGCAAGTTCCTCAAAACATATGACAGAAATCTGACCCAAGAAAATTTGTAAAGAGTTAAACCATACAAAAATTACAAAGCAGCAGCCTCTACACTGGACAGTTGTGATCTCTTTTGGCCTTATGAACATACTGAATTTATGCAATGGCATTTGGTGCAAAACCTGTTGGATATTAAAAATAAATAAATAAAAGGCAGCATGTCCTCCCTTCCAGGTGCTGACAAATACAGTAGAGGGTGCCAAGAACAATGGTAAGGTTAGCAATGATGCCTGTACTCAAAGGCTATTACACATTCCTTCCTGGCAGCATGGACCGCCACACTTGGCACATACTAGGCCATCAATGGGCATTTGTTGGATAAAATGAAGAATGAATGCCTGCTCTGTGACAGAGCCCTATGCTAGGTGTGATTGATATAAAAACAAATGGCACAGCCCCGGCTCTCAAAGAATCCAGCCAAGTGGAAAAGAAAGACCAAAAAGCCATTTTAACTCTGTTATACTCTACGTTCTGTTTGTGGCCGTGTTAAGACCCTTTGGTAACACAGAATGATCTCTTATGGAGAATGATACAGAGGAAGCAGAATTGCCACGCTGTCTATGTTCAAAAAAGACGTCAAAGAATATTGGAAGAATCGGGGAGATTTTCATGAAAAGAATGGCCTCTGAGCTGGGTCACAAACAATACCTAACATTGTTTTCATACTCTATTAAAAGAATAAAATAAAAATGTGAACAAAACCAGAATGGGGAGGCTAATGGTTTGGTCTATGCCTGTCTGTTCAGTAATGTTAGTGATACTAGTCTCCTCAAGGCAGTGGGGTTGTTGGTGTTATTTCTAGCACAGGATTAAGATTTATTTCTCACCCTTTCTAGTAGCAGGGTAAGTCCTTGCATATATGCTTTTAAAGAAGTACAGCCCATTTTCCTCTATCTCTTACTTTTCAGCCTGAGTTTTTGCATTGTTCACTACTTGGGATTCTCAATAGATAAATCAATAAAATAGTAAACTGCCAGTCTGTTTAATCGATACATATAAGAAGTTGAGTTTTAAAGACTATCAAAAACTTTGTAGGGAGAGACTTAACAACTGATGTGACGTGTCGACCCTATTGCTCCACCCTAATGAAAAGTATTGGCAGAAAAAATGATGAGAGTCATGGGGGAAATGATATTATTGATCTCTTTATTTCACATTCAATAGCCTCCGAGTCATGGTACCTCCCCAAGTTATACTTAGAAGAAAAGAGTTGCTTCATTTGCTTATCATTGATTCAAGTGCTTGAAATCAACTCTGTATGGTATATCAGCACCCAGCACAGCTGTGAATAGTTTTGAATTTGAATCATTTTGAACATAATATGAAATAAGGGCCTGACTATTTTTAGGTTCTACTTAATTATCTCCAATAATCAAGCACAAATCTTGGTATTTTTCCACTCAGTCTTCCTTCTCCCTCTCTCCTTCCCTGTGAGACATGAGTGAGTTTGTATGTATGTTCAGGCATAGGATCCCAAACGGGAATATGGATGGGGTCAACAGGTAATAATAATTGCGCATGTATGAGAAGATACCCAGAGAGATGCGCAAAGTGGTTGTTATAACCCTGTTAGAGCAAAGAGGCATCCATAAATAAAAGGCTATCTGCTGTGAATAGCGTCCCCAAACCCTGGCTCTTCCTTTGCCTTTCTCACAGCTTTGTTTTGCCAACCTTCAACCTCCCCAAATTTCAGTAGTGTTTCAACACTTCACACCTTCAAGGACACAGAAGTCCATGTTTATTTCCCATTTACCTGACCTTTAGCCCAAACTCAGAGCATGTATTTACTCTCACTGACTATCGACATACTGTAATTATTATTTCTAAACACTAAAAATGACTACTGTGAATAGTCAAAATACTGACTGAACAGGGAAAAGGCAAGGTCAACTTAATACAAAATTCACAAGTGCCTTACTATGGCATTTCCCCAAATAGCTTTTTTTTTCTTCTTCTTTTCTAGGAAGCCACAGAAAGTTTGAAAATCAAGATTTTCTCACTCAATTCTGACTGGGTGGGTAGATGAGGGAAGCTCCCACAATGGCTTGAATAGTTTTCCTGATGAAACCTGTTCCTTGTGTACAAACTTTTGCTATCCCAAAGCATGCATTCCAGTCTAGAAATGCATTTTGCTTTTATTCAGCAGATTGGAATTTGACTCTTAAAGCATACCTTAGACATGTAAATTAATACTTTCTTGATGACTCAGCAGGATAAAGAACTATGATCATTTCCAGTTGAATGACGCAAGGAAGGCTTTTTTTTTTTTTTTTAATGTCCCACTCGTGCATAGGACTGTGTATGTATGAGAGAGCCAGAGCCCTGCATGCTGTCAGAGCCAGATGCAAGCAGGAGGAAAAAGAAGCAACTCATTCAATTGGTATGTAAACGGTCCTCCCTATAAAACTATGGGGAGACTCACTCCTCAAAGCTCACAATGAGCCACTGATTGCAGAAGGATAGGGCCCGCAGAGTGCTGCCTGCCTGAGGTTTGGTCAGCACTTTCATTGTGATCCTAAATTTCCAAGCTTTCCACTCAGCTGTAGGAAAAGTCTGAGAGCCTGGTAGATGAACAAGACTCCAAAACTCCAAAACTTTTTAACCATTCATAAGATTATCAATTCAAACACTTAGACAAGTCTATGGCACTCCAGTTCTCAGTATGAGGTTGGGACGTAGGAGTTTCTAGTGTGTAGGCTTCAGCAAAAGCCAGACCTTCCGATTTTTGTGAGCTAAAACACTAAATTAAAATTCAAGCATAAGAAATGTAAAACATAGCTTCTATAATGTAAATAGAGCACAAATATTTTTGATCTAAGCTTTAAGAATAAATGACTGAGTCAATAAATATCACAGATTTTTAAAAATCAACATAGAAAAAAGTAAAGTAGCTACAAAAACCATTTGAAGTAAATTGCATTTTTAAAATTATTTTATTTTTATTTATTTGAGAGAGAGAGTGCATGATTGGGAGGAGGAACAGAAGGAGAGGGAGAGAATCTCAAGTAGATTCTATGCTAAGCCTGATGTGGGGCTTGATCTCATGAACCCAAAATCATGACCTGAGCTGAAATCAAGAGTCAGGCATTCAACTGACTGAGCCATCCAGGTGCCCTTGAAATAAATCGCATTTTTGAAATGTTTTGTGAACATAGAAGGAGTCATTAATTTCAAATTCAAGGATTCTAAGAAATGTCATGAAAGATGGAGTATTGGATCTTAAAGAACAAGTGAAATGAGGGGTGCCTGGGTGGCTTAGTCAGTTAAGCATCAGAATCTTGATTTTCAGCACAGGTCGGAATCTCAAGGTTGTGAGACTGAGCTCTGCACAGGGCATGGAACATGCTTGAGATTCTCTCTCTCTCCTTCTCCCTCCTCCCCTAAACTCCACTATCTCTCTCCTTCTCTTAAAAAAAAGAGAGAGAGACAGAGAGAGAGAGAGAGAGAAATTATTGTGAATGCTTAGGAGATCTCCTGGGCCTGAAGTGGATATCAGAGCATGAGACATTTGTATAATCACACTGCCAACGCCAAGAAACTGGAAGGGAATAACATAAACTTGATCCTGAAGCTCAAGGGGCCTCAAAACCACTCTTTGTTACTAAGGTCCAGCAACAGATCTCTCAACAACAGGTTGCAGTGTCTTAATTAGGACCTAAGGGAATCTTCATTAATTATTACATTCATTTACTCAATAAACATTTGTTGAGTGCCCATCCATGACAGACACTGATTTGGATACTAGACAAATGAAGATCACTAAAACCATTTACCCCTGAAGAGCTTCCAGGCTAGTAATAATGAGCAACATACAAACAACTGTTATGCCCCAAAAATGGGTCCATGACTAAAGGAGCGAGACTGATATAAAGCGAAAGTCAAGCAAAGCTTTATTTCGCGCCAAGCATCAAGAATCTAACTGAACGTTTGGGGACGCACCTCTTACAAGAGAGGGCGACCCTTCTCTGTTTCACAGACTAGCTTTTAAGGGCAAAGCCCATGCAGTCGGGCTTGGCCATTCACAGGTGGCCAATGAAACTGTAACACACAGAGAAAGCTGCACAGTCATGCTAGGTGACCAAATGAGTTACAATTTACCCTAGTAGACATTTGAACCAATCTATCACACCTTGGTTAGGATTGGCACCCAAAAGTCTCCCAAAGGGTGGGGCCATACTCCTTGGTAACTAGGGAGACGGTATGCATCCCTCCACTGATCAGATGTCTCCACCTGGCCTGACCCACCCTTGTATTTGAGCTTTGTTACCTGAGGCTGGTTTCCAGGACTTGTTTTTAAGTAAATCCCCTGGGGGAAGGGGAGCAGGGAAGCCTCTGGCTAAAATATAAAAATATAAAATAGGACCTTACACAACTAAGTGTAAATGTTGTCATAGGTACCATGATGAAAACAGACCCAGAGGACAGTGGAGACCCAAAGAAAAAAGTCACCATCTCTACCTGGAAAGGATGGGAAAGGTTTTATACATATTTCAGCTTGAACTAAGTTGATAGTTTAAGGCAATAAAAATAGAAGAGATCACCTGGGGAGAGATCAGTGGAGGAGGAAAAGGCTAAGCACAGAATCCTGGGGTTATCACCTATTAAGAGTCTAGAATGGAAGGAAAGCCAGTAGAACATAAGGACATAAGAGATGTGAGAAGATCAGAAGAGCACAGTGATATGGTAGATAAGGCAGCTGTTTCAAAACAATGCCCATGAGGGACCAGTCAAGATGAGAACTGAACAGCAGAGGGTTAGATTTGACAACTGTGACATCACTGTGACATATCCCAGAATGTAACAGTGCAAACCTTAGGAAAGAAGAACGTGAATTAGGGACACCTGGGTGGCTCAGTCAGTTAAGCATCTGCCTTTGGCTCAGGTCATGATTCCAGGGTTCTGGGATTGAGTCCTGCATCGGGCTCCCTGCTGAGCAGGGAGTCTGCTTCTCCTTCACCCTCTACCCCCACTCCTTCCCACGCTTGCTCACTCTCTCTTTCTCTCTCTCTCACTCTAGCTCTCTCTCCCTCAAATAAATAATAAGTAAAATGTTAAAAAAAAAAAAAAGAAAAATGTGAATTAGAAGAAAAGAAATAGTGGTAGCAAGGGGAGGGATTTCTAGACTAGGAAGGGAAGAATAAAATGAATAAAAAGTGGCTAGGAGCACAAGTTTCAGGATAGAGACATAAACATAAGACTGTGTTGAAGAAACCACTAAAAAATAGACTTGAGAAGCAGGACCAAAATAAAATCTTCCTTGAATCCAGTTGTTGCTCTCCTACTCTGGTAGTTAAGAGAGTCGACAAAGGTGACACCACCAGTAACAGGAAAAGATGACCAGAATCCAGGATTCCAGGCTCTATCCCTTTGATAAAGGACCCCAACATGGTGAAATTCCATCATGAATGGTATTTTATGTTTTCACTCACCTTGTAGCCATATGTGTGTTACTTAACCACACTGAACATTAGCATCTCTGATCGGAAAAAAAATTAATGATCTAAATTGCAATGTTGTGTTAGGATCAAATAAACAATGTAAAGAACCTCAACCTCCTGTCTGGTGCAATGAAGGTGATCAGCTATCTACCTGTGCCATCCTCTCGCTTCCTTCTTTCCTGTCTCAAATGAGGAAGGGGAAGAACACCCTCAACCTCTTTCTAAATTTGCTATGAAATGAGGTTTCATAACTCACATTACATTTCTCTTTTAAGTGGATGTAGACCAATTTGAACTCATTTTACCTCACCTTGAAGTAAAATATTGACTTGGTCTCCCTTTCTCCCCAACCCAGAGTTCTCTGCCTGGCCTTAGGTTATACATGCCCTCCAGAGCCCATGCTGATTGCATTTGTTGTGTTCTTGTCTCTTGAACACACCCAGAGGGGTTGAGACCTCAGAAATCTTCCAGCAAATGCCATTTAGGCTTTGATCTGTCCACTGACCTATATTTTTAGCACAAAGTACATTTAGCCTTGATTTTTTTGAAAGAATATGTATTTGAGGGGAAAATGTTGTGCGGTGTCTTTAAAGTTTCCAAGTGCATGGTCTTCACCCTATTAGACATTGAAAATAATCTTTTTCCCACAGGCTAATTAGCATTTATATGCTAAGTGTTAATCGGAACACTTTCAGATATTTTCTTCAGTCCTAGGAAAGTATAGGATTCCTGAAATTGGTGGTCCTATTTTCTTCATTTTTAAGTAGATTTTATTTTTTAGAGGAGTTTTATGTTCATAGCAAAAAATGAGAAGAAGGTATAGATTTTCCCATATATCTGCAGTCCCCACAGATACATTAGGCTCCTCTGTTATGAATGTTCCCCACCAGAATGGTACATTTGTTACAAAGAATGAACTGACATTGTCACATCATTATCACCCGAAGCCCATAGTATATGTTAGGGTTCACTCTTGCTATTGTATATGTTGGTTTTGGACAAATGTTTATGATGTATGTCTGTCTTGACAAACTCATACAGAGTATTTTCACTTCCCTAAAAATCTTATGTGCTCCCCATGTTCATCCATCCCTCCTCCTAGCCCCTGTCTAATAATGATCTTTTTCCTGTCCCCATAGTTTTGTCTTTTCCATGTCATATAGTTGGCATCATATGGTGTGTGCCCTTTTCAGTATGGCTTCTTTCACTTACTAATGTGTATTTAAGGTTTTTCAGTATCTTTTCATGGCTTGATAGATTATTTCTTCTTGCCCTGGGCAATATGTTATTACCTAAATGTACCATAGTTGGTTGGTTGGTTGGTTGGTTGTTTTATCGAGTCACCTACTGATGGACATCTTGATTGCTTTCAAATTTTGGCAATTACAAATAAAGCTGTATAAACATTCCTGTGCAGGTTTGTATGTGGACATACTTTTCAATTCCTTTTGGTAAATACCAAGGAGTGCAGTTGCTACATTATAGTTTAGTTGTATAAGAAACCACTAGACTGTCTTCCAGGTGGTTGTACCATTTTGCAATGAATGAGAGTTCCTGTGGCTCCACTTCCTCACCAGCAGTCGATGTTGCCGACTAATCGCATGTAGTAGTATATTCTTGCTGTTTTAATTTACATTTTCCTTATGACATATGATGTGTAGCATCTTTTCATATGTTTATTGGCATCTGTATTTCTTCTTTGATGAGGTATTTGTTAAGGTCTTTGGTTCATTTTTCACTTGGGTTGCTTTATTTTCTTATTGTTGAGTTTTAAAAGTCCTTTGTATATTATCCTTTATCAGATCTGTCTTTTGGAATTATTTTCTTTCAATTTGTGGTTATTTTAATCACTTGATAATGTTTTTTGCAGGTTTTTCATTTTAATGAAGTCCAACTTATCCATTGATTCTTTCATGGATCATGCCCTTGGTGTTGCATCTCAAGAGTCATCACCAAAAATTTTCTTCTGTGTTATCTTCCAGGAGTTTTAAAGTTTCACATTAAATTTAAGTCTTTAATCCATTTTGAATTAATTTGTGTGAAGGTTATAAAGTCTGTATTTGCATTTATTATTTTGCATATGGATGTCTGGTAGTTCCAGGAAATTCTGTTGGAAAGGCTATCTTTTCTCTATTACCATTGCTTCTTTGTCAAAGGTCAGTTGACTATATTTATGTGGGTATATTTCTGGACTCTATTCTGTTCTTTTAATCTATTTGTCATATCTTTACCAATACCACACACTGAATACTGTAGCTTTATACTAAGTATTGAAGTTGGGCAGTGTCAGTCCTCCAACTTTGTTCTCCTCCTCCAGCATCATTTTGGCTATTCTGGGTCTTTTGCCTGATATGTAAAGCTTAGAATTGTTTATCGATTGTCACAAAATTAATTACTGGGATTTTGATTAGGATTACATTGAATTTACAGATCAAGTTGGGAAGAATTGACATCTTGACAGTATTAAGAATTCCCACCCATGAATATGGAATATCTTTCAATTTTTTAAAAAATTCTTTGATTTTTTTCATCAGCGTTTTGTAGTTTTTCTCAAGTAGATTTTGCACATGTTTTATTAGACTTATACCTAAGTATTTCATTTTGGAGAATGTTAATATAAATGGTATGTGTTTTTAAATTCAAATTTCACTTATTCATTATTAACATGTAGGAAAACAACTGACTTTTGTATGTTAACCTGGTATCTTGCAACCTTTCTATAATCTCTTAGTTCCAAGAGTAAGTATTTTTTGTGGATTCTTTCAGATTTTCTATAATCATTTCATATGTGAACAAAGATAGTTTTATTTTTTCCTCTACCAATTTGTATGCTTTTTACTTCCTTTCTTGCCATATTTTCTTGATGTTAGAGGCAGTCCAGTTTCAGTGAAAAGCATTAGTCTAATAAGTGAATCATTACGAGTGATTATATTTCTTTCCATTTCTTCATTTCTCACCCTTCTCTTTCTCTCTCTCTCCCTCCCCCAACCCTAAAATACATATATGTGTACAAGCACGTGCACGCACACACACACACACACACACAGAAAGAGAAACACAAATGTACCTGCGATTACAGGCACAAACTACTTGTCAAACTGTAACACAATATTTGAAAGTACCAATCCCTAATGGCAATGACACTTGTCCCCCCACCTCCCCACAACCCAGGGAATGAAAGAGGAATGCATGCTGTCCACTCAAGGAGCATAATGATGAAAAAATTCAGTTTCAAAAGACTGTTGTGAATCTTGACTCATGACCAAAAAACTTTGAGCTGTGGCTCATTTCTTTACCTCTCTGCATCCATTTCTTTATCAGAGGAGTGGGGAAAGTATGCCCTACCTCATAGGGCAGGCACCTTTGAGAATTTGTTGAGACAATGTGAAGGGCAAATGCCCTGTATCGTACCTGGTATATGGCAGGTACTCAAGAAGTTTCCTCTTCCATGGGGAATATTTATCTCTGATGTGTCGGTACATTCAACAAGCAGCAGTCCATGTATAACCAAGGTATCAACCTTACCAGCTAGGCAGCACTTCACATAATTCAGGGAATTAGTTAGGAATACATCTCTGTGTTTTTCCCTCAAGGGAGGAAGGAAGGAAAGGGGGTGGGAAGGAAGGAAGAGAGAAAAACTCAATATGAAAATTCAGAAGTCAAAAGAGAATCACCAGAACTTCATGAGTTTATTGTACCTGCATGCCCTGGTGTTGCCTTAATTTTCTACTTACCTGATGCTTGCCAGGACATCTACGTATTGTACCTGTACCTCAAGGATATGGGAGGCAAAAAATATGAAACTGTAATATGACATTATCAGACCCTAGAAAGGCACTTCTGGAAACACTAATTAGATTCTCTTCAGCCTTTTTTAATTTAGTGAGTTCTAAGAGAAGATCACACCTCTACTAACACTTATAAAGAGAATTTGTGAGCAAGACTGAATACGAGTAATACCTATTTGATGCTCGAGGCAACATGTTGCCATGGTACCAATCAGATTTTGTCTTCATCTGGGAACAGGAATTAAAACTGACAATGTTTGAGTGCAACTGTTTCTGTTTGTCCCCATAAGCAGTGTTAGTGCTAGACAGAGAAGAGGTCTAGTTCTGTTGTTGCTGTTGTTGTTTTCCAGTTCTAAGACAATAGTACATTAAAATGAGTAGGATATGAAATAGCGCAATAAGTTTAAAGAAAAAAAAATCCCCCAAAGGAGCTCATTATTCTCATACATTTACATTATCAAAGGATGTGGAAATGCCAAAAAGTGAGTTCTTAATGGTCAAAAGCAGCGATGTCATCTCAGAGCCAAAGAGAGTGAATCAGTGACTAATGGGGTGCAAGTGCAAGATTGATCTGGAAGCCTAAGTGGCTATTTTTATGGCTTTAAAATTCTTATCTTATATTAGAGCTATAAAATATCCATTGTGCTTCGGGGAACATCTGTGCATTTGGCTGTCATAATAAAAGAAATATTGCAAATCAAGAGAGGTAGCCTGTTATGGAGAAAAACAAGAGAATGATTAACTTGAAATTCAGGAAGTGGATGCCCATGGGAGTGAGGTATAGAGAAAACGGGGGTTCATAGCCATAGATAATGTTCAATTTCTTAGGTTGAAAGGCATTTCATTTCTCTTGGAACTCCACATAGACATTGCATATAGTCACAACAAAAATTTTCTTATAGAGGTATAGAGAATAAAATATGGCAAGTCAATGGATGGTGGGCAGTGGTTTATTTTTGAGTCTTGACTCTACTACTGAGTAGCTAAGTGATTTGCATATCACCATGGCTTAAGCTCAGTTTTCTCATCTGTGAAATAAGGCATGCTAAATGGTCATTATACTCCTTTCCAGTTTGAAAACTGTCCAACTCAATTTTTGTCACACGGAATGCAATACTGTTAATTTTGTTGGGGAATATTATTTTCATTATACAAAACCAAAAAAAAAAAAAACCCCTACAGTTACCATTCAGTCATCCACTCCAGTTTAATTAGCAAAGTACAGTATTCTCTTATCCCAGGTGAGCCCCTATAAGTAATATTGCTAATTTTTGAGCAGAATTTTGGAGTTTTTTTTACAAGGCAAGTTATTATGGAGTCAGTCAGAGGCTTACAATGTGGGAGTCAGAAGTCCTGTCTGACACTGACACTCCACATTTCCCTGTCAGCTCACCTTGTCAGCTTCTCTGAACATAAGATAGCAATATATTGAACTCAGGAGCTATCTAATTATTTTATGGTCATCCAATGCTCTCAGGTGCTTCAGATTTTCCCTGAAATTACTAAAAATTACCTGTGCTTTTCTGGATGGGGCTAATCACCACCCCAATAGGATTTCGAGGAAATGCTCTCTTTGTGTTTGCAGAATGAAGAGTGCAAACATCTGCTTTCCTCATTCTTTCTGCAAGTATTTATAGGCTGCCTACTGTGGGCCAAGTCCTGTACTGACTGCTGATTCCTACTTAATTTCAAAGCATGGATAAGAGACGGGATTATTACAAATGTACCCCAGGGCACTGGTAGCAAATTTCCCAGGCACTGGTATTCACTCATACTCATTTGGATGTGTGTGTCAAATGAGAATAGATAGATCTGGGCTGCTGCCTTGAACTGCTGGTTTTGTTTCAGGCTCCAATGTCAACCAAGTCAGAATGTACTCTTGTTGGTCCTGAACAGCCCCTTAGTCTCCATCCTGAAAACAGTGCTGCCCAAACATCCTGTGGTTGTTCCCAGGCAGAACCCTATGAGAGGCTATGGAAGAAACCATCACCTGGGTTCTGAGGTTGAATACCAACTTCTGAGAACTGGGGCAAATGTCTTAACCTCTTAGAGGCTCCATTTAGTCACTCTGAAATGGGGACTTACAATGAGCATTGTGAAAATGAAATATGGTCTCATACACATAAAGAACTGAGCTCAAGGCCTGGCACTTCATATTCACTCAAAAAAATCACATATGCTTCCTCTTACTGTTCTCACATAATTAAATATACAATCATGCTTCAAAAAGAAAGCTTCTATCCTCAGGAGAATTGCCTGTTGCCTTCCTGCTCTGTTGGTTACAGTGAGAGCCTGGCTAAGGGAATTGGGTGGCATCCTGTTCTCTCAAATATATCCAGGCATCCTTAAAGAATAATCAAATTTAAGCACACACTTAAATTAAGGGGGCAGTGCTAGACAACAATGTGTTGTGACATCTTGGGAAGCAAAATCAGAAGACTGATGTCATCAAGAGACTACTTGAAGGCGATTTGGCCACTTTTCTTACCTCAACCCCCTTCAGTAAGAGTTTAGCATAAGACTGATTAAGAAAAGTTTTCACAATGTCTGTGATAACATGTAAAAGAGTACAAACCATTCCTATAATAAAATTATTGAGGAAAGGCAAATTCATTCTAAATGTTGAAAGAGAAAGGAAAGCCTCAGGAAATTAAATCTAACTGAGTGTGGGTCCTTCTTCCACTTAGGCAAACATCCACACAGTAACAGAAACATAATAATTTATGTGAAATTTCAGGGGCTGTATTTTTCTCATTTCATTCATTCCCAGCTATTTTTCATGTTGGCCATATATTCAAGGAACTACCCAGTGATTTCTTTTGGGTTATTAGGTGGGGTTTAAACCCATATGCACACAGAGAAATTGAGCTTGGTCCACTAAGTCCGCAAAAGAAGAGCCCAGGTCTCTAACCACCTCCTACGTGCTATCAGGATTTCCTTCTCTTGATTTCATGATGCATCTTTGGTATCATTAGCAGCTGCTCTGTGCTTGGTGCCAACTAGTTATTTACTCTGTAGGTCCTCCACAAACTACTATGGATGGAGATGATTAATGCATCTGATGAAACACTCAAACTATACCATCTCTAAATCTAAGATATTCAACATAAGTAAAAATCATGCTTATTTCTCTCAGAAAATGTTTTATGGATATTCTGTTCTTCTTTTTTGTGGCTCTTATATGAAGGTAGCAATTATCCTTTAAAATCATCTCATAATCTAAAAATAAATTAAATGCTGATTTATTGAACATCGAATGCATACAGTACATATAGTTAACAATGAAGCCAGATAAGAGAAAATCCAAATTTATTAAACACGTTGATAAAAAGGTGATTATTTTCTTTTTCTTTTCAAGAGGAAAAAAATAAAATTACTCTGAATATGATATATTTTAGGTCTCAGCTTTCTTACTTTATTATTTATTGCTGATTCCAAATTGTTCTCCTTTGCATTTTCTTCTTAACTGAGAAATATTTTATTTTTGTTGCCAAGGTGAAAAAAATAATTCAGAATCAACAATAAGGTGTCTTAATTTCTAAATATGATTTCCTCATGGATATTTAATAGATTTCTAAATTAAGTAGATGTTCCAGTGATAAACATTTATAGGACATCTTTTCATCAAAACATTTCCACCTCTATCAGGTCGCTTCCTCTTTCCACAGTTAGAATCTGTATTCTTATTCCCATTTTCCAAGTGGGAAGCTGAGATCCAAAAGGTTAAACAGCAGGAAAAAAAGAAAAAGTCAAGTCAGGGTCAGAAAGACACCTGTATCTTGTCTTCCAGTTACGTTATGACTTTATGATAAAACTCCTCAAAGATATTTAAATATTGTGCAAATTCTAAAGGCTACTATTAAAGGAAAGAATTATTCTTTAAATTTTTGTAACATTATACTTGGAGATGCCTTTGCCCACTGTTCTCATCCTAAATGGTCAAGAACAGCAATTATTATTTGCCTGCTGCTGAGGCTTGATATTTTACCAGAACTCAAAGTATGCCATGTATTTAACTTTATTCCAACGGGAATGTGCCATAATGAATGGAAGTGGTCATTGACCTGGAACGAGATCACTTTGAACATGACACTATTACACAAAGTGGTAGCATTTATTTTCAGATAACCACTTTTTAAAAGCAGTTGTGAACATATTCCAAAGAATAAAAATGCCAGCTACTAGGTTTTCAGAAGCAGAATAAAATATGATACTGAGTTATTGAGGGGTGATATATTTTGGCTGATATGGCTGAGGTGGTTGGTTTTAGAGTTTATAGCAATAAAGGTAATCAGGTGATTCTTAATGTTGCCAAGAGTACTGCAGAGAAGCCATTAAAAGAAGGAGAGAGAGAGGGCATTTGGAAGGTCAGAACTTTGATTCTGGAAGGTTTCAATTAGGTATTGATTCCATTGACACTTACAGCATCCTAAAAGTGGAAAATTCACTTATTAAAAAATTGTTTTGTTACAGAAGGTTGGCTGAGTGCCCAACTCATACCAAGCTTTATGAGCTTGTATTCTGGAGGGAAGTTTCATATATTACTACAGGCTATTTTTTAGCATCTCTTTCTTTATCACTCAGGATTTCAGGCACAGAGTCTCATTAATTAGCAAAAATATTCCAGTGGGGAGTCCTAGTGGTGGGGAGAGAGATGTGTGGATGCACACATCACAGACCAGAGCATGGGTGGGGTGAGGAAACGAAAGTGCCAATGCTCCAAACCAAACAGACTCTCACCCAGCCTTTGTCCTACCTCATCAAACACTCACCTACAGAGAGTCTGTTCATATACTTGAAGTGTCAGGCACTTTTTTGATCCTCAGTGCACACAGCAAAGACCCACGGGAACTGTTTAAGTGCCTGAAGAGGGAAGAAGGAGAGTAAGCCACTTAATCAAAGTAAAGGGAGCCATTGAGACACTCTCAACTTAGGCTTTGAAAGAAAAGAAATTTGGGGTTTGTTTTTTTTTATTTTCTGGTCCTACTAATTTATGTTTTAGGTGAATTGGTAACTTGGCATTTGCTAAGATGACAAGTATTAAATAGTTAACATTTCTAAAAATGATTCTTATCTTTCTAATAATTAGAACATTGTTCTAATTGTTAATATATTAATTTCCTTTAATTCTCCCAATGGCCTTCAAAATTCTAACATTATCACAATTTTACACCTGAGTGTGAGAAGACTGAGTAGGTACTTTCTTATCCCAATGTCACTTGAAAGGAAAACTAACCCATCTAAGGGCTCAGGAAGGAAAAAGGGTAGAACCAAGATTCAAATTTAGGCTATCTGAATGCAGAGTCAGCCAATGGATGGAGTCCACTAAACCACCAGCCATATTTACCCATAAATTGTCTCATGTTGTCTTGCATTTTAATAAATAATTAGTGAGTAGGGGACTCAAGTGAGAATTCTGAGCTCTAATTCACAAGTCTCCCTTACAAGTTGTCTTTGGTATTAGTGCATCATTCCTGGACCTGCAGAATGTGACTGTAGCGAGTATAAATCTGGAGGGGAGGGCTTTTCGAAAGGAAGAAATAGCACATGTCAAAGATGGGACACAAGGGCATGTTTCAGGCATAGCAAATTGTTTTATGTGCCCAACGGTGACAAATGGGTTGATGATTAGGAATTGCGGGCAAAGTTCAGAGGAGCAGGTTGGAGTCAAATCTTCCTTGCAGGGGTGCCTGGGTGGCTCAGTGGGTTAAAGCCTCTGCTTTCGGCTCAGGTCATGATCCCAGGGTCCTGGGATCGAGCCCCACATCGGGCTCTCTGCTCCGCGGAGAGCCTGCTTCCTCCTCTCTCTCCCTGCCTGCCTCTCTTGCCTACTTGTAATCTCTGTATGTCAAATAAATAAATAAAATTTTTAAAAAAATCTTCCTTGCAGGCAGAAAAAGGCACAAGCAGAACCATTCCAGGAAAAAACTTCACTTTTCTGGAGGTAAACTGAGTGTACATTGGGAAAAATTTGTAAGACATCAAGTGTGTTAGGTATTTCATATTTTTTGTTGTTATTGTTGGCTGTGTTCAACTTGTCAGATCATGGTTAGAGTGAGGATGGCTGCAGGGGCAGAACAATAAAGTTCTAGTAATAGTAGCCTTGTAACTTACCATTGGAGCTGCTGATATATTTTTACCAAGGGAGAAAATAATAGCCCAAACACAGGATGAGAAGTGGCAATTCCCTGTGAAGACTCAGTATTTTTTGTTTTCATTGGGTAACTGAACCACTGGTTAGAATGAGCGAAAGAGTTAAGTTTATCCTGTCTGAATGAGAAGATCCCTGAAAACAGTGAGGTGGCACAAGACCTCTATGACATTTACCTACAAATTAATAAACAGGGAGTTAGGCATAATGACAATAAATACAGGCTGTCAAGAACACCCGTGGAAGCCAATAGTATAGAGTTAACGTGCTCCCGGAAGCATCTATCAGTCCACACAGGGCATGTTTATAAGGTAATAAGTCTGATTCTCTAGCAAGTACACCAACATATAAATTTCAAATGATTTTTGTTACCTCCAAAACAGATTACATGGGTGAGCTTAGTGAGTTATTGTCATAACTAAGAGGACACCAGGGACCCCTCTTTAAGAATTGCCATCATGACTGGTGACAACTCTTTTGAGTATCTTTAATACAACTAATAATATATCTTCTTTCTTTGAGACTGACTGTGATTTGGAGAATATGTAAAAAAAAATGACAGAATTAAGTCTGACAAATAAGGATGCTTACAATATTCTCTAGGGTCAACAAAAGTTGTGGTTGCAGAGAAAGAGATGGGCATTATTGACTGAAGACTATTCTGTCGGAAGCTCTGCTTGCTGGCTGGCTAAGTCTTTCTGCATTTCCAGTTGTATCCTACTTGAGAGACGCAGTCTACCTGAAGATCAGCTAATAGGCTTCAGTATTCCAGCCTATTCACTTGATTTTCATAAGGACTCAACTCTTACCTCTTCCCATTTTAGTCCTTCCCTTTAAGAATTTGTTCAGATGCTACATCCTTATTGTGAAGCCATCCTTTACCATGAGTAGAACACACATCCACTGGCATATAGCTTATTTTTCCCTTCCTCACTAAGCTCTATGTTTCTTGGAGTCAAGACTTGTGCTCTGGTTGTCTTTGTATCTCTGTAGCTTCTATAGAGTACCCAGCACATGATGAGCACTCAATAAACATTTGCTGAAGAAGTGAATGAAATAAGCCTAATTCCAGAGAATGTTAAGCAAAGTAGCATCAAAAAAGAGAAGAGATAGAAGGGCGCTCTCAAAAAATGGTTTTGACAAATAAATAATTCTAGCATTCATGTGTATATTTTGTGATATAGTTGTTTAAAAAATGGACTCATCTTTAGTCTCAACTTTTTTGAGAGTACATAACATCATTCATGGGCATATTGTGCTTAACCCATTGGAGCCAAG
The DNA here is from genome assembly GCA_004024625.1 of Mellivora capensis. Taxonomy (NCBI): domain Eukaryota; kingdom Metazoa; phylum Chordata; class Mammalia; order Carnivora; family Mustelidae; genus Mellivora; species Mellivora capensis. The sequence goes on along the minus strand of PISX010005778.1, from coordinate 46,431 downwards.
AGGAGAGATACTTTATTGTACCAACAATAAGAGTCCCAAAAGAAATAGTAGTGAATGTATTTTATGCCTTCAACTTCTCCAGGCTGCCTTTATTTTTTTCTATCAGTTGCTTGGAAATTCCATATGTACCATATTCAAAAATTCTTTTTAGTCATTTTGTTCAAAGCCTATTTATAAAGATTCTGAAAACAGAACCACTACTGTCTGAAATAGAATATACCTATGCTTAATGAAGTGTCAAGATATCAAAATGCTTATCCTTTTTATAGGACTAAGGAGGAGCAAATAATCACAAACGTGAGCCAAAACATTCCTGATGACAAATTGAGTAACTTTCAAATCCTTAGGGACTCCCAACAAAGATCAGATCACCATTCCCTGAGAGTCTGTAGGGCCTCCCCTGAGCCTGTCTCAGAAAGCTCCATGCCAAATGTGACCTTCATACAGGATGCAGGAAGCCTGACTGTCCCTGAAAAGGGAGTTCTGGCCCTGATCTTTCATGGTGGCTGCTTGTCTCCTGAAGCCAATTAGCACACCTCACAAAGCACTGATTAAAGTCTTTTTCAAAAAAATCCCATTTAATGGTCTGGATATAGCTGAACCAAAAAGGCACTCATTCAAATAATGGCCAAGCAGACTGACATCTTTGCAATGTGTTCACTCTTTTCTAATTGCTAATTCAATAAGAAGTTTCTTGTGTTGCATGACTGACAGAAATGAAAGTGAAGGTGACTCCACTCCTGTTGTCTCTATAGCAACTTGGTTTTAATATATCAAGGAGGTATATAATAGCAAAGAAGAGATAAGTATATAACTGGATAAATGGGAAAAGCTCTGGATCCCCATATTTCACAATGGGAGGTACAAGTACAAGTCATTGGAATTAATGCACCTCATTTTGAATCAATAGGGTTCTTTCTACTAACACATTTGGTTTTCAATTTTTTCCTAGGAAGAAATTTCATTATAACATGTATTATATATCCTAGTTCCTCCCTTCTAAAAAATTCAGATCTAACATATACCTCATAGCAAATATCTTATTGCCAGCACTATATACTGTATAAAATACCATCTGAGATCAGAGACTTCAAATTTTGGTCTTATTTGGCAATTCAGGATGGCTTTAGTAGGGTTTTCTGGGTCTCTTTCTCTGATCTCCCCCATTAGGCTTCTGGCTGGGCTGCCTCGATTGGTATCAGGACTGGCTGTTAGCCTCCACTCATTAATGGAGTGCTCTATTGTTTTTGACCACACCCTATGGCATAGATTGCCCCATATCTGATCCTATTCAGTTGTACTCTGTTTCTAGGGACAGGGCACTGCCAAAGCAAGAAGGCTCTTCTCAGCTGTCTATTTCCTTGGTTCTCTATGTTCAACTTCTAGTTGATCTACTATTTCACTCTTGCTATATGTACAATGGCTCCCCTTCTTAATTGCTCACCACCAAGATATCTATTGTTTTTGACAATGACCCTTAGGCAGGAACTTCCCCACGCTTTGTTCCTGATAAAGGCAGTCCCTTTTACACACTGGAGTATTATTCTCTTCAAGCCTGCCCCTCCTCCTAAGGCAGAACCTTGTTGCCTCTATACCAAAGCTGGGACTGGCATCAGCATCCCACTTCTCTCAGAAGGACACCCTGGTAGTATTACTGGGGCTCTGGGTAGGGGTGGTACTTTGTCTTCTCAGCTTGTCCATGCCAGCATGGATCTTCTGGCCTATGAGTGAGCCTGGGGAAGAGACCAGAGCCTAGCATTCTCATTCTCTGTCTGTATTAGAGTTTTGACTCTATGGGTGTGGAATCAGTTAGGGAAGGGAGCCCTGTCCTCTTGGCTATAACCACATGGACTAAAGCTTCTGCGATACAAAACTATAAGCTGAGGTGAGGAGGGATGCCAGTAACATACCCCTTCTGTGGCAAAACTGTACATCTAAACTGCAAGGAAGAAGGAGAGGGAGCCCTCTCTACTTAGCCATACCATCCAGAATAGAGCTTCTGCCACACTGAGCTGGGGTTAGGCAGGAGTGAACCTGAGTAGCTCATAGTTTGAATAACATAGTGCTTTGCTGTTCTTACAGAGATGTAGTAGATTTTCTTAAATAGATGCTTTTCCATTTGTTACAGTCCCTCCAAACAATTTTCAGAGACTTAAGAGGTTTTCTTGTTTGCTTTGCCTTATTTAATAATTTTCAGCAGTTAAAAGGTGTTTTCACTAGAGAAAGTCTATCCAGCTCTGAAGCCTGTCATCTAGGAGGTCAATATCTCCTTACTTCTAAATTTTTATAATCATCTCAACCTAAACAATTGTCCATTTTACTGTCAGATCGGAAGAGTATCACTTAACCAGGATGTTGCTTCATAAATTCTAAACATGTGTTATGGGATCCAAATAAGACAATTTTCTTTAGGCCAAGAAACAACTTTTATTCTTACTGGCACACTCTCAAAAGCCTTCTTCTGAAATAGGAGAAAAAAGAAAAATTTGTAACTCTTAAATTTTCCATATTGACAGGCCTCCTTAGCTCTGTCCTCCTCACAAGATGATGAGAGAGGATAATGGGCTCTATAAATCCCATGTTAAGATCCATCAGCCTAAGACTGTACTCATGGATTTAATAGCAATCTATTAATTTCCACTGAGGATCTCACCACTAAGATCTCTGTTACGAGTTGACCTGTGACACCCAAAAATATTTGGTTGAAGTTCTAACCACCCACCTATATCTCAGACAGTTAAGTTGGTTGAAAAACGGAATTGTTGCAAATGTAATCAATTCAGATGAGGTCAGTAGGATAAGCCCCATCTAGTAGGATGGGACTCATCTACTTTTTAAAAAGAGGAAACTTGGACCAGACACACACAGGAAGACCATCATGTGAAGGTTGAAATTCTCCTGTCATAAGCCAAGGAACTACCAGAAACCAGGAGAGGGGGCTGGAACAGAACCTTCCCTGGTAGCTCAGAGGGAACCATGGCCTTGGAAACATCTTAATTTCCAATTTGTAACTTCCAAAACTGGGAAACAATAATTTCTGTTTAAGCTACTCAGTTTATGGTACTTTGTTATGGCAGCCCCGGCAAACTAATACTAGCATCTTCATACCAATGGAAAATGATTTCTTGCATTAGTGTGCCATTCCAAGTCACCTGTAAGCGACCAGAGTTTATGTGTTTAGAAGACCCTAGATTATTATAAAACTGACCCGTTAAAATAAAGAGCAATATAAGATGAAGACTACCTTGTGACTAATGGATACTGTCTGTCTCATAGAATCCATAGGAAAATGCATAGGAAGAAGTGCATTTTAATATGAAATTTCAAGGGAAGATGAAATAAGTTAACTGGCAGGTAATAAAGAAGTCACATGAATATGCCACACATGTGAGAAAAATAAAGTCAGAGCTAGATTTCATCTTCTGGAAAGTCTGCGCTAGGGTTTCACAACTGTTTACTCATTTAACAAATATTTACTGAGTGCCTCTCCTTTGCCTGGCTCTTCTAGTCCCAATGCTTTTGAAATATCTGTGGAAATAAAGTGAGATTGTAAGCCTATTTTTAAGTCCCTGGCAACCCACTCTCATCTCTGCTTATTATTTCCAGTCACTTGGAAATGTGTCCTCAGGTTCCTGATGTGTGCTAGAGCCCATACATTTAGTATTTCTCTTTCCCTTTGTCTGACACAAGGCTCACAGTCAAAGTCCCTGCCAAAGGCTGGTTTCTATGTTCTAATTGTTATGTGCAACTTGTACAAGGCCTTTGAAGTGACCTTTGATCCCAGAGAAAAAATGCTAAGGGAAAGAACCAAATTTTGACAAATGGAAACTGGCCTGTGGTAATCTCAATTTCCAGTAAAGTTGCCTGTAGGTCAAGAGATAAATTTAACAACTCATTTGTGAGCATGTGGAGGCTTCTGGCAAAGGTATATTTAAAAACAAAAAGAAAATCTCTTTCTTCCTCTGGTTAGCTTCTAGGTTTCTAGTGATGTTTTTGTGAGTCACACCAAAAAACTGAAGGCGTTAGGTTAATGATATCATTAATCAATTTCAATCTAAAGTTTATGATTCGTCATCTAAAGCCTTGATAAAAAATACAATTTTAATATCGAAAATAAATTAGTCTTTTCCCTCAATCATTTGCTCTCCCATTAGAGGTTTCTGACAAGGATTCTTTACAAAGGAAATGCTGCATTTTTGTTCCTCAACATATGTTACATTTCACAGAAAATGATTTTTTTCTTCTAACACAGAGATCCTGATGTTGTAAATAGCTGTAAAATGGATCTTTGGAATTTTCTCCTTCCATTAGAATCCGTATTTGAATCAATTTAGACTGTGGGGATGGGGACTAGAATCCTGTTTCTCTCAAGCTCAAAGCCATGCACCTGGGTTTAGTGTTTGAGTCACTTTCTCGTGTATTGATTTGCAAAAATGTTGTTTTGTTTTCTCCCTGCTGCTGTTCTGCATTTGCCAAATTTTGGCTCTAAGCCATCTGGAGCTGCTGGATCCTTCCCCAGGACATTGTGGTGACCTTGAAAATGAGTTTCCTCCTTCTGGCATTGTCAGGTACACTGAGAGATTTAATTATCTGAGGGAGCACCCCCAATATAATTATAGGGAAAAGGAACTTGGAATTCACTCTCATCTTTTTCTTCTCCTGTACCAACTTTTTAAACCTAAAAATAAATTGGAGTTTTCAAATTGGCAGGTTATATGGTAAGTTTGATTAGGTGCTTTATTCTAAACCCCCCCCCCCCAAAAAACCAGAAGTTGACCACATTCTTTGTTGGCATATGAACATGAAAAAATGGTTTACTCCCTTACAATAAGAGAAAGCACACTGAGGTAGCATTTCTTTCCTAGAACATTGACGAAATTCCAAATGTTTGATGACATTCTTTGTTGGGAGGCTTGGAGAAACAAGAGCCCTCAGGCGTTGATGGTAGGTGAACAATTCTATAGAGTGGGTCTTAACAACATCCAACAAATTTGTCCTTGCATTTTTTTCCTTGACCCAAAAACCCCATTTCCTAGAATCTACCCTGAAGACACCTCCAAAATATGAAACAATGTTTAGGAAATTTATTCATTATACATTTACTTATAGTAACAAATATTAGAATCAGCCCAATGTCTGTCAGTAAAGGACTGGTCAAATATATTAGGATATAGCTACACAATGGAGCATAATTCAGCTTAAAATAAAAAAGGAAAAATTAAATTATGTTCTAGGTGGAACAATTTCCAGGATATATTGTTAGAAACTATAAAATTTTAAACAAATGTGTGATTTGTACATATACCTTGTAATACAGATATGACTTTGAAAATAATATAGCATAAAATAACATAAAAGTACCTAAAAAACAGAAATAAATATATGAATGAGTCTATCCATAGGCCAAGTTAATAACAAGTACAAAGAAAAGATTTATTTCAAATGTCTTTAAAACATTATTTTGGCTACACTTACTGGAACATAGTCTATGGAAAAGTAGAACTGCAAAGAAATCTGAAACATTAACAGTCAAATTTGTAGTTGTCTTATTATTACCAGTCCTTTTAAAACTATCCTATAGAGGGTGCAGAATGATGAAAACATAATTACATTAATGCTGTCAAGAAGCAAAACTATCAAGTGTAAGAGAAAAGAGTTATAAGTATAAAATAAAAGAAGATAAGTAAAAAGCATGTTACTTGACATCAGTATAAGCTCATGACTCTCTAAAAAAGAACAGGAGAAATGAAAACCCAAGTGCAGTTAACATACCAAAGCCCTGACTGTCGAGTCCAAATAACATTTCTTACTGAAGAGAATGCCTTGGAGAGATGACTTATTCCAATCTGGAGTGGAAATATCCAAGATGAGCAGGGAGTATCCTGTTGTCCAGGATAGAAGGCAAAAAAGTTATCAAGGAATCTCAGGTCATATTAAATGGGAACCAAAGCCAACATGAAGGGACTTCCATTAAAAAAAGATAAAACAATTTTAATTAAAATAATAATGAATAAAATTGAAATGCATATATATATATTTTTTTTAATGTTTGAATTGATAGTCACAAATAAAAGAGGAGAAGCCCAAAGGAGAGAAAAAACATATTAAACACCAGGGGAAAAATTAGGACACCAATTTCTTACTCCAAAAGTTGACAATAAAAAATAAGGAACTAAGTATTTATCTTGTCTTTCCTGTAAGAATTGCATTTCAGGGTAGTCAAGTGACCCAACTGATAAAGGAAAGTTTTTGCTCGAAAAGAATCTCAGTTAATAAATCTGGGAAGAATGATAGAATTTCAAAAATCATCATTTTGAAGGACGCCTGGGCAGCTCAGTCAGTTAGGCATCTGCCTTCAGCTCAGGTCATGATCCCAGGGTTCTGGGATCGTCTCACATCCGGCTCCTTGCTCAGCAGGGAGCCTGCTTCTCCCTCTGTCTTCCTTGCCCCCTGCTTGGGTGTGCTCTCTTTTCTCTTTCTCTCTGGCAAATAAATACATAAAATCTTAAAAGAAAAGAAAAAAATCATCATTTGAAACTCTAAAGAAAATAGGTTCAGTAAGGATCATTAAGGATGAAGCCATTTGATGATGATGGGAAATTTCATAATGTAGAGATCAGACTGTCTTAGCATCATGGGAAGCAGGAAGACAGACATAGTAGTGTGTCTCCTAAAATGATGCAATATGAAGAACACATTGACACATCTTCTCCAGAAAAGAGCAAAACTCTAATCAAGCTAAATAACATTACAAGGAATCAAGCAGAAAATTCAAAAACATGGTTTTTCTAAAGCATAACTGATCTTGATTTTTTTCAGAAGTGAGAAGGGAATGATAAATGAATAGAATATACTTTTTAAGGAAGAAAGAAAAGGAAGGAAGGAAAGGCAACAGAGGAGGCAAATGTGGCCAAATATTAAGAATAGTTGAAGCTGTGTGATGAATACGTGGACACTTACACTAGTCTTCCCACTGGTTTTGTTTGAAATTTTCCCTAGTAAAATATTAAGAAAACATGTTATTTTAGGTGCTCACTTGGCTATGTGCAATAATCAGCCCAGTTACAGAGAACACTACACCTACCCATGAGGTCACGGTTGGAAGTCTTTGCGCTTGCTGCTAGTGTCAGGTGAAAATCCAAAACATAGAGGTTGGGGTGGTAATGAGAAACAAACATGCCTTTCAAAGAGATTGAGCCATCCTAAAGCACTAACCATAAAATGTAGATGCCTCCTTTTCCCAAGTAAATAAATAAGAACTACAATTTTCTGTCCTTTCTCAAATCTTGAGATGGTGCCTATGAGCCTACCTGAGTAATTCCTTTCTGCCCAAGCAAGTTAGTCACTGCCTGGAACATTTTCTGTCCTGCATACAGATTAATACATTGCTGGCACAGTGAAGATTAAAACAAAGTAGGCTGTCTTAGTCCCCTTGGGCTGCTGTGACCAAGTACCACAGAGTGGGTAGCTTATAGACAACAGAAATTTATCTCTCACAGTTCTAGAGGATGGAAGATCAAGGCACTGGCATGGTCACATTCTCTGGTGAGGATCCCCTTCCTGATCCATAGCCAGCACCTTCTGGCTGTGTTCTCACATAATAGAAGAGCCTAGGGAGCTTCTGGAGCCTTTCTTATAAGGCACTAATCCCATTCATGAGGGCTGCACCCTCATGACCTAAGTACCTCCCAAAGACCCTACTTTAAGCCAATACCATCACACAGAGTATTAGGATTTCAACATATGAATTTAGCAGGAACACGAATATTTAGAACACAACACAGATCCTGACCATGAGGAATTTATTTTAAGATTTGTTTACTTATTTTTAGAGAGAGAGAAATAGCTTGTGCGCGTGCACTTTCGTGCATGTGCACGAGTTGGGGGAGGGCAGAGGGAGAGGAAGAGAGAGAATCTCTAGCAGACTCCCTGCTCATAGCCAGAGTCCAATGTATGCTAGGTCATCATGACCTGAGCCAAAACAGAGAGTTGGACACTCAACCGACTGAGCCACCCAGGAGCCACTGACTATGAGGAATTTTAACTGGTATGATACAACAAATGTAAGAAGTGGACATTTTAAAAGTGTCCTTTTCTTGATTTAGTAGCCAAGTTTATGAGACTAGGCTTCTTTTCTGAAGCCCAAGAGAATCCCATTCTCAGCACAGCTCCAAGCAAGGAAAACCAACCTAACTTTTACATGCACTATTCATTTTAACTAGTTTCCCCTTCATTCAGTCTCCCTTGAATTTGGACTGCATATTGTAAATATAAGAATGAAGACAGGGTTCATGCCAGCAAGATGTTTCCTGCCCCATAAAGTCTTTGGATATCTGCACACATAACTGTTGGAGGTGTTTACTATTTGAAGAAAACTGATACCAGAAAAGGACACATTCAAATAGCTCTCATAAATAAGGACCAAAACTTTCTAGAAGAGATGAAGATCTAAAATTTTAAGTCTTCATCTTACAAAATAAAACCAAACACCATGAAAATAAATGTTTCATTTTATTTTCATAAGACATAGTTTACATTTGCACCATGCACCCATTCATAGAACAAAGTTACACATGGTGCTGGAGGGTGTGGGCATAATCTTTCCAAACAAATTATGTAACAGCATGACCTAATACCTTTTATTTCCTCTTTGACTTTCAGGGATCTTAAAGAGAGTTATAAAAACACACAGTTTCCACCAGCTTTCCCTTAAGCATCTCTTAATCAGTTCTCTTCAAATCATTCTCTCTAGAAGCACCTATCATGTCATTAATTATCATTTTTGATTTTCTGTTCCTCAATTACCTAGTCTTCATTTGCTGACACGCGTTTATCTTGCCTGTGATTCAGAATTCCCTAGCATCCCACTTCATCACCCTTCATCATGAAACTCCCTAGCTTTTCACCTTCACTTCATAATCACTTTGCCATCCAAAAATCAGCAAGACTGACCAAGAGATTCCAGCAAAAGAGACACTAGGATTAACCAGGGAGGCATGATTAAGGGGAGCTAATTGTATAATTGGTCGATTTATTAGTAATATTTTACTGCCTTATGAAGTGGTATAGTTATGATGTATGAGAAATCCATAGCGGGATACCATGAGATCAGAGGATTTCTACCGGTGTGCAATCAATCAAGAGGTCAGGAAAGCAGGACAGACTCCATCTTCTAGAATGAGCACACCTAGAAGGGCCGAACAAGGAGTTTGGAATTCATTTGGTAGCCAGTGGGAATCCAGGGCAGGTTTTGGAGGGAAGAGTGGCCTGGCCCTCAGTGCTCCAGGACAGTCCCTTCTTGCTGAAGAAGCAGGAGATGAGGACAAAGACCCAGTCAGGACAGTTTTTAAACATATATTCAGATCCATCCTTCCTACCTTAGGTCTCAGTGGAAAGCATGCAGCACTGTAGGAGTGTGATTTAAGGGGCAGTGGAGAAAGCTGGCCTCCACAAAATATTTTCCTCCTGACCCTGATAGAATGCTGACGAATTTTATATTACTCAATTCTTATAGGACTCAAGGCCTCTTTTGAAATGCATGTGCTATTTGGCTGGAGAAAATCCACAGCAGCAAATCTATACCTCATTTTCACTGGTTTATCACTTGGGTAAGACGGATACCCTGCAGAAATTTTGTTGGGATAAAGGGCAGGGGGAAGGTCTCTTGCAAGGGATGAAATCAATGTTGTGGAAAATTCGGGGCAATTGGGGGTCAGTCTGAGAGCCTCAGCTGGGTGGGAGGAGCCCCAGGGGGGGAGAGAACAAGAACAGCATAGGAAAGGAACCCAGAGAAAGGCTTCACCTGCTTTACAGTCATCTGTAAAGCCAGCATCTGCCTCTGGTACATCTTCACTCCTCATTCCTGGATATTGACTTCAGGGTGGCAGCCAAAAGCAAAACTGAATCTGTTTTGTTAATTTCCTTAACAAGGACTATATCCTGAAAGCACATGTGTGTGTTTACATCCCCATTCCATCCATGGCTTCTTGGAATAAATTAATGAAGTTTAACTGTACTTCAGTAAGTAAACTTATGCTTTAAAAAATTGCTGTGTATTTACTTTGGATTCTTCAGCTGTTACAGCGAGCTGAGTTGTACTGGTGTCGTTTGTAAGTAGAGCATAAAACTATTAAGAAATCTCTTTGGATATATTTTCAACCATCAGAAATTACTATCATTACCTTTTATTTTCAGTAGGGAGTAATTTGTGTATTTCTAGCCCCAAAACAGTATGAGATTAAGGAAATGTAGGTAAATTTTCAAATTCTGTCTTTTTTTATGGTATTTCCCCATCATTTCTCTATGATTGGTTCACCTAATTTCTGTGTCTGTACATACAAAGTGAGAAACAAGGTGATATTCTAGATAAATCAGAACAAAAGTAACTTTGTGCCTCATTATTCTCTTTATTCCAATGGAAACATTTTTAAGATGTGAATTGTGTGGACATTCACTTAAACTCTTTGCCAGACCCTGCATGTCTGTAAATAATGCGGGTTGCACTGAAACTTACACTCACCACAGTAATTCTTGGCTCTACTGGATCATCTCTGTGGAAAAGTTTTCGGGAAACAGTGCAAGGAAAGCCAGACCCCTTCACATGGCTGCGTTCAAAAGGCTGTCAGCTCCAATCTCTGAGCAGTATGCTGAGGCTAAAATAAGCATCTCTGTCTGTGGGGGGTTAGCTTGGGCTGGAAATCTGTGACCTGAAAGTAAGAGGTGGCTGATGGAAGGGGCAGGGAGAACATGATCAATACTGTGGTTAGCGGGCTGTGACTTTGCCATTCTCAGGGCTATGCCATTAATGAAACAGTACTTTCTTCTCATCTCTGGAGACTCCTTCCTGACATTCCACCCCACCACACACATGCATGTACACATAGACACACACACACACACACACACACACACACACACACACACCCCTTTCTTAAGCCCAGGAGTGATGCTGGCCCTCCCTCACCTGCACACTGGGCCAGCCACCCCACACCAGAGCTGCTGCAGAAAGGAAGGTGACAGTGACTTCCACTGGCCACCACAGCCTTCTCCTTGCCCCCACCTGGCCAGATTAGGGAGCAAATGAAAGCTGATTGGTGGCAGGAAGCTCCCTTTTTAGAGATTATTTAGATTGGGTCCAGCACTATCTTTCCACAGATGTTGTTTTAAGTCTTTGCAAATTTCCATATCAGTCCAAAATGGCATGCTGTGTAAAAATGCACCAGAAAACATTTTTCTTTGTTGTTTGGATTAAACAAATTAAAGCAAGTCAGCATCATGATGAAAGAACATACAGTCGAAATGGTGGAGGATGGAGTATAATCTTTGCTTAGATCTGAGTAGTCTCTATGACTGTAGGCAAATCACTTCACCACTCTGGGCTTCATCATTCAAATGAAGACACTGGAAAAAGAAATCCAGCATCATATTCATAACCATCAAGAGGAGATAAGAAACTAAAAATGAGGGGAAAGATAGGGTAGTAAGGAAATAGGACTTGTTGGGAACCCGAAGACATTTATATTTAAAATTTTTAAATCTAAGTAAAATGTGTTGGCAAATTCATTGCAAGGGCAGCCAGGGCAACCCTTTCATGAGAGGGTCTTAAAAGTTCTTGTTGCCTTCAAATCTGAAAAAAATAATGTTTTGGTGTATTTGAGGCTTAATAGAAATGGTAACAGTTTTCAATAAAAGTTCATGCACCTGTTAAGTTTCTCAATAAATTCAAAATTTTATTATGCATCATGGCAATACTATAGTACACAAAAGCACAGTATTTGCCATTCCTTTTTTTAAATTTTAATTTTTAAATTAGCATATAATGTATTATTTGTTTCAGTGGTACAGGTCTGTGATTCATCAGTCTTATACAATTCACAGCATGCCCTCCCCAGTGTCCATAACCCAGCCACCCCATCCCTCCCACCCCCACCAGTCCAGCAACCCTCAGTCTGTTCCCTGAGATCAAGAGTCTCTTATGTTTTGTGTACCTTGTTTTGTCTTGTTTCATCTTTAAATCCCTTCCCTTATGATCCTCTGTCTTGTTTCTCAGATTCCTCATATCAGTGAGATCATTCCCGTTCCTTTTTCCATGACCAACACAGGTTTTCTAGAATTGGTGAGTTACTAGTTTGTTGTCTGGGTTTATCCCAAGGAAAGAGATTTATTCAGAGTGGAATTGGAGTCTGCCTTGTGACCCTGACTTCATAGTAGTGAACTTGGGCTTCACACAATATGTGTCCTGATGGGATTCTCTGCCAAAGCCACTTCAGACTCTCAAGGCCTAACATTTTCTACACCCATTATTGTCCAAATGTATGGAAGTTGGATGTCTAACATGGAAGGAGGCAGAAAGAACCAAAGGGAAAAAGATACAATTTAGTCTAAAGTACAAGTAACATTTATAGCCACTTTTTCTGGAACGAGTGAGTAGCTAAGCAATAGGTTTACGAGTTAAATTCTTCCGAATGACATCTCTGATGTTATAGGTTCACTCTGTGAAAGAATAGGCCCTGTAGTCTTGATTTTTACCTGATTTTATTAAACCTCTCTTATTATTTCTGTCATTTAAAATGCATGTTCTTATTCCCACCTCCACCCTTAAAAGGTGTAGCAATGCACTTGAGACCTCAAGATCTTAGAATAAGGGCACAGACAGGAATCTAAATATGTAATCCTAGTTGTCCTTGAAAAGGAAACTGTTCACATTATTGTCTAACATGGGTGCTTTTGCCTGCCAATCTACTGGGAAGGAGAAAGCTTGACTAGCTGACAGCTAACTACAGGTCCATCAGAGGGATGGTAACTTCTTCCTGGGCAGAGGGCTGGGTAAGCAGAATGGACACGAGAACAGAAGAGAGAGGGAGAAGACTACGGAGTCATGGGAGGCTGTAAGGATATAGAGCACAAAACTGTCAAGACAAGAGCAGCCCAACACACACACAGGGCACTGGAAGGGGGACATCAAAGAGCTTCGGTGTCTCCAGTTTGCTTCTACCCTGTTGGATTTTCCTACTGTCCCACACCTGCCAAGCATACGCTAGTCTCATAAAAACTCACACTCAGAGACAGTGAAGAATTCATCTGTACCATTGTTCTTAGCATAGTTCAGATAGGTTGGAAGTCTCAAACACCTATAAACACTGAAAGGGAGTGAAGAGGAAATAAATTGCAGAGAATATAGCCAACCCATGGGTCAGTTTTCCAAATTACAGGTTTCAGGTCCTGAAGAAACTAACAGGAGTAGCAAAGAACTTTTCTAGACTTAAATTCTCTATCCCTTGACAGACTGCCTCAAATTTCCATTCCATTCCTTAAATTCCGCCACTGACATCTTGCTTTCCGTCCCATAGAAGTGACCGGCCTGATGTCATTTCTCTTTAAGAAATGTTAAGAAAAAAAGAAGAAGAAAAGAAAAGAAAGTGAGAGAGAAAAGAAAAGGAAAAGAAATCCAGCTCAGACCAAGATTTCCAAAATTTCCCCAATTCCAGTTTCTGATCCCCTATTCATAACTGAGTTTCAACTTGATACACCTCCAAAATCATTCATTTCTCCCTAATCCCAGTCATCAGCTCCTCTAGAATCTCCTGTGAATACACCCATATAAGACCCCATCCATAGGCTCATGCAAGTAAATGCTCTTAAAACTTCTTCTAAATCAAGGTCACAGTATGAAAATATATAACATTATTATGTAATGATCCTTAAATTTGATAATCTAAAAGCCATCATAGTCTTGTAATTATACCTCTCCAACATGATCGTTCTGTTGCAACCTGTCTGAGGTAAATCCTAAGAAGGCATGTGATCACTAAACCACCATTGGAGAAGTGTCACCTTAATAATACAGAGCCCATGAGGCACACACAGTCCCTGTGGGGTCATTTTCTCTTTGAGGTCATGGGAAAAGGCCAAAGGAAGCAGCCCTGCTGGATGGTCCTGGGGATCAGAGCAGGGTTGAAGCAGAGGGACAACAGTAACACAAATGAGAATTCACAGCCAAGTCAGATTCTCCCCATGCTTCCAAATCCATGGTCTTTCCAAATCTAGAGAATTTTCCATTCCACAAATGAAGCAAAAGATCCAGAGTTCTGCAAGATGGATGAACAATGGTTTCCTGATTGACATAGAACTTGGATATATTTGCATATCGCTTTCTAAACCTAGAGCAAACGTGCCTTGCATTTCCCATTCAATGTTGTATTCCCAAGCTTGCCTGCCTATGTGCCGAACTATTTCGTGAGGGTCTTGAGAGACATTCTCTCCAAGATGACTGGTGAAGGCCTGAGTACCATGTGGAATCACTCAGAGAAAGACTTTGAAAGCACCATCTTAAAGGAAGACAGCAGGGGATACAGTGGGTGATATAGCAACCCAGCCTCAAGTACTGAGCTCCCAACCCACAGGCTCACAGCTGCTGTGCCTTTCCATGCAGGTAGGCACTTGATTAGATCAGTGCCTGGTATCTGCCCCAGGAAAGCACAAGCAGCTGAGGGCCGACAACCAACTGCAGAAACAATGGGAGGCATCATGGATGCCCCAACTCCCCACCTATTGTAGGTGTCCATTAGATGCTTTGCAGTCCACTTGCTCCACCTGCAACAGAGAGGCTATACCAGCTGAGCTGGCATTTATTGCGGCCGTCCTGAGGGTGGCTCCCTTTGAGAGTGAAATGGTCCATCTCCTACCATCTGGTATCCCAAAGCACAGAGTGAGCAGGAGGCATTTTAATTATCATGCATCTTCAAGAGAGGACAAGATAAAGAAGAAAGGAGAAGGAGCCCACATGAGTATTCAAATCGAGTCCTTAAAGTTCATCAAAAGCAGTTTCCTCCTTGCTCCAGGCTGAGGACCAAGTGGCAAACACTGTCAGTCACCTCCCCAGCCAGAGGCTAAGTAAGGGACCTGGGGGATGGCTGAGGACACAGCTCTGGCTGCAACCTCACGCAGAGTTCCCCACTCCTGGAATGCCTGCTGGCTATTGCTGCTACCACACTGCACCTCTACAAATCTGCAGGGTCTCCCTCACTCCAAAGAGAAGTAAACAGAAGCGTAAAGAAGGCAGGAAACTTGCCAGAGTTCTGGACGCTTAGGGACAAATTTGGATGTAACCCCAGGTCTGTTTGACTGTAAACCCCATGTATTTCCAAGTAGAGCAGCAGTTTGTAGCTTTTTGTTATTGGGACCACTTTACACTCTCTAAGACTACTGAG
This sequence comes from Mellivora capensis, assembly GCA_004024625.1. Lineage (NCBI taxonomy): Eukaryota > Metazoa > Chordata > Mammalia > Carnivora > Mustelidae > Mellivora > Mellivora capensis. The sequence goes on along the minus strand of PISX010005778.1, from coordinate 31,222 downwards.
GACCCCCAAAAGGTCTTTGCTTGTTAATTATATACATATACATATGTATATGCATAATAAATACACATATTTAGAAATTAAAATTGAGAACAATTTTAAATGAACATTTATTAATTAATAATGAAAATAAACATAAACAACAATAAAAATTAACATTACATTTAACAAAAGTAGTCCATTTTATGAAACATGACATTAGTATTCAAAACAAAAAAGAAAAAACTAACGGGGACGACATTGTTTCACATGTTTGCAAATCTCTTAGATGTCTGGCTAATAGATTCTTACATCCTCTTCTGTATTCAATCTGTTGCGGTATCATCACGTAGCCTCTAGAAAACTCCACTGGATAACTCATGAGAAGAGTGAAAAATGTTTTAGTGTTATTTTGAAAATAGTTTTTAACCTCAAAGACCTCCTGGAAGGGCATCAGGGCCCCGAGCGGTCTCCAGACCACGCTTTAGGAATCATTGCACTCCAGCATGCCCTTCTGCATTGGAGTGGGGGCTGGGTCTACCCTATGAAGGACCCCTGGCTATGTTACTCTGGGTAACTTTACCATCACCAAAGCAAGCCTGTCACTTAGACCATGAACAATTGTGCATATAGGTCTTAGAAACCTTGCCTTAAATATCTCAAAGCTAAGGCTTCCTCTAAGGATGAGATGATTTCTCATTTGCTGATGTGGACCCAAAAGAGTAACATGGTATTCATGGTATTCTAAGAAGGCTGTGTTTCTTAGAAAGTGGGAGCCCGCACCATGAGAGGCCATACACAGGTCCACCCATACCAGATTGAACTAGCCATAAGACCCAACCTCCAAATAACAATTTCTGCCCCTTGCGTTCAAAATGATGAGAGGCATTTACTACAAAGTGTTGCTTTTAATTTTCACTGTGAAAATAGGAACCTTCATATGTCATGAGGTGAGACAGCGGGCACCACCTCCCTTTTCCCTTCAGTGGGATAATGCAAAGTCAGGTAGCATTCAGGATAATGATCATCAAACTGAAGCCTCAAATGAAGGAAGAAGACAGAGCCCAGAGTCAGGTTAACAAGCTGGAGCCAGATGAATGGAGATGAGGACAGGGCGGGCAAATTCAGCAGAAGAGAAGGGAGGCCAGCCCCAGCAGTCAGACTCAGGTGGCACAGTCAAGGGCAGGAAAACAGACCCCTGCCTGCTCAGCCCAAGGCCAGGAGCATCCCAATCAGAATCAGAAAGGGTAAGGAATGCCCGGGTTTGGCTTCCATCCTAAAATGCTATGTTGGCATCAAGAGGCTTCTCAGATAATGAAGGTGCTGATTTGTCAGTTATGGCACCTGAGGCCATACAGTGCCCCCACGGAATATACTGAACATCATTTTATAATAGGATACTTTTTCGTTATAGTCAACTTTCCAGTGATAAATTTTATTCATGTTTTAAAAACAAGATTTCATATCAGCTTTGAGCATTTCAAGATTTCTATGGGCATCTTTTTTGAAGCACAGTTTCCATTAACTTTACAAATTTTACCTTTATGATCCAAAATGATCTTTTATCTATTACTTGGGCTTTTAATAATTGTCTTAACTTTTTGACATTTTCTGACTTTATAGCTAGGCTGCTTATGAACAATTTATAACCTAAATAAGATAAGTAAATTAGAGATGACTTGTTCAAACAATGAACAACCGCCAGTGAGGGACAAATAAAAAATAAACTTACTTTAGAAAAATGTCATTCTGTCACAGACAAACATTAGCCCTTTAGAAGTCAGCTGTCACTTTGTGGCCAGCAATTAAGCAATTAAAAAGTTGAATTCCCACTGGTCTCACCACCATGTATGATTCTGGCAAGCTTGTACTGAGGGTCCAACCATGGAGGTCAAGGCACATTTTGAGACAACTAACATTACCAGTCTTCTAAGGACTCACAACAGACTCTATACCAGGGTTTCCACCTAGCCTCTCCCCTACCAAATTTCTTCTTTCTTTCTTTTCCTGCCTCTCTCCCTTGCTTGTCCACAAAACATATCACAAGAACAATTATATCATTAGGAACTCTGGTTTTGTTCCCATTGGTGAAAAGCTTTATGGTGTTCACTACAGACGCCTGGCAAGTACCCCATCTCAGAAGTTAGAGACTGCCCATGCCCACATGGCTGCACCACTTCCCCCTGGATGTCAACACCACCCTATATTACGCACTCTTCTGGGGCCTCTTGATGCCCTTGACCTAGCCTGCTGAAGACGTGAAGAAAGAGCAGAGAGTAGTCACTAGAGTCGTTTCTGAAAGAGAGTGTACATGAATGTGTGTGTACTTGATTACTTTAAACTCCGTTTTATAGTATCCTTATATTATTTCAAAATATTAACATTTTCTATTGGTAGTTATTAACTTTAGGATGGTTAAAAAAGATGTGTAGAAATAGAGATAGATGATGGATAGATACATGATAGATAGAGATAGATGATAGATAGATAGATAGATAGTTGGGTGATAGGTAGACAGAGGTACATATTTAGAGCACAATCACTTTGCTCCATGATTAGAGATGGGAGGAATTAACCTAGAGTTCTACTTAGCAACCATGATGAACAGCAAACCCTGTTGTCTTGTGTCTTGTGTAGAGTCGTTCCCCCAGGAGCTTCCTGTCTGAAGAGAGATGAACTAAACATACATTTATTTCCATGCTAACTATAGAGATGCCACCCTGTCCAATTATTTTCCTAATCCTGTTGTTGTTATTTTAATTTTTGCCATCAGTATATAACAAGCTACACATTTCACTGGCCTGAACTGCCTCAGTCCAAGCCCAACTCATTTTTCAACAGTAAGACTTTGGCCAAATCTCTTAATATAGAGAGCTCTTGGTTCCTGCCTGTCTTGCTGGCTGCACTGTAGATGAGGGAAAAAAAGTAGATATCTAGTGGGAGAAAGAATGGCAATAACTCTTGCAAGGCATTCACCTGCTCATCATGGCAAAGGATAAACTGTGTTTGGATCCACTTCACTCAAGGGCTATATTAATGCCTTCTTGCCTTCCCGCCTCACAAGGCGACAAGCACAGATTACATCTTTGACGCGTGTTGTGCTGCGGCTTTATGCAAGTTGACATCTTCGCAAAATCTGTCTCTCCACAACAACAACAAAAAAATCTGTTACAATTTGTGCAAGAATTTGATGCCTTAATACATTGGGTGACTTAGATGTTTCTTTTAGAGTGTTTCTCTGCTTTGTGAGAAGGAAGAGCTATTTGCCTGAAATATCAGTGATATTCTGGTTTTCCTGACACTCTCTGGATCACAGGAGAAACTCCTGACCTTCTTTTGAAGTCAAGCTATCACTGTTGTAATGGTCATATCCTACGTGTGTAGTTGTGAATTAGTCCTGACAGCCTGGCGGGGAAAGCCAAGAGAGGGGCAAGAGGAAGGACAGGGAATCTAGTCACAGGAGGCAGTAAAGCCACTGCCTGCACTGGGATGTCCCCCCTGAAAAAGTTGAAATTACCATTATGATGACAACTGTCATCAGGAAAGCACAGCTAGCTGGCTCTGCTGTTAGCTTCCTGAAACTTCCAATAACCCATTACTTTTTTTATGGTAAGGAGAGCTGAAAGATGCCAACATGTCATCACCTCCTTGCTTCCAAGGATCTATCAGTTATGTAGCAACAAGTTAAGAGGAAAAAGCTTTATGACTCATGACTTGTACAGGGTTTGACTGTCAGAAGGACTCAACAGGCTCTGATGAGCTAGTGAGGAATCCACAGAAGGTGCCGATGGCCCACACAGTCTTCATGCTCTTTTGTTCCCAAATCCTTCCATTTTGGATAATGGTTATTACAAGAGATCTGGACAAGGAAGTAGGTTCAGAGGCACAATCTTAGTCCAAGAACAGTGTGACTTACTGAAAATGGAGTTGTTTTACAATAATAATGGCACTGTTGCCATTTACATGGTGTGTCCTGAGGGCCTCCACAGAAGGAAAGCATGTACAGTGGATATAGACCTTTGCTGCCTTGTGGCAGGTGTCTTTCTAAATGAGCCCTTCCATTTGTATCTAGGACTGACCAGCATCTAGACCGCACAGCAGTGAATGCCATCACAGCCAGGTGGTTCTGAACTGTCATTAAAACACATATTGAATTTATGGTTTTAACCAATTTGCAAATGATCAGCTGTGCCTCGATTCAGCAATGAGATGTTGCCTTTTTTCCTCCCCAGCCTCTGGGTGCAGGACATCTGGTTAGGGTCATGGCCTTTGGATGGGATTTATTAGATAGTAATAAGACTCATAGAACTCATTTAGCTAGTACTGTAATGCAGACAATCAAATGCTTCCCTGATTGTATCTTTTCTTCCAGCCTCTGGATTTGGTACTGATAATAATGATTTAAAAAAAAAAAAAAACAACCAGTCACTACCACATCTGAGTACTACCTCTACAGACATGGTACCCAGGGCTGCTCATGCATCCCTCAGTCCTTGCAGAGCCTCTCTGAGACAGTGCTGATACCATCTCATTATGCAGAAGAGACCAAAACCCATATATATACATATATATGTATATATATCTACACATGTACACATATATATGTATATATACATATATGTATGTATATCTATCTATACATATACATATACACGTATATATATATATATAATCTCCAACTCAGAGAGGGATGTCAGAACTAGATCTTATCTACTTTCTGTTCTCCTGCTATGGAACTTCTGTTAGCGTGTATGCCAAAAAGCATTTAATCCCTAATCCCAGCCCTGTCTTTCATGAGCATTGTGATTTGGGGCAAATTATTTAATGCTTCTGAAGCTAATTTGCCCCAGCTATAAAATGGGAACCACAATACCTATCCAATGATGGAAAGGTGAAATGGGAAGTATAGAGTATAATATGGTATCTGATTCATATAAATCGCTCAACGTCTATTGAGGGAATAAATTGAGAGAATGAATGAATGAGCCTCTGATTACTAATTCCTGTTCCTCTTTCAGAGAGTCAGTAAATAGAGAGGGCAGGGATGAAGACATGGAATCATTGTGACAAAAATATTCAATAAGGACTTTTTTAGAAATAAACAAATAGCTTAGAGTAGTTCTTAGTCAAAAAGGATTCACATCCTTTTTTGTACTTGCCCATGTTCAAAATCCTGGAGCTAGAAAACCAGAAAGATGACAAAATGCAGTTATCCTTCTCTTGGCTTCTCTGGCCTGGAAACACCCTCATCACCACTGATCAAGGGTTCCGAGGAGGTCCAGGGGTGTCTGAAACACAAGTAGAGAGGCTTCAAGCTGTAGGGAGCCTGAGAGGCATGGGTCACTTCTGACACCCACCCTACATGGACAACAGTCAGAAAAGACCACAAGCTGTCAGTCTCAAGTGAACAGGACTTGGACTTTTAAAAGGTGTTCAGGTCCTGGTGAGGGGCAGAAGGAGTCTCCAGGGAAAATAGGAAAGTGTCAGGATTCCAGCTGAGCTTTTGATATTCATTCGCGTAAACCATCACCCTGTGGAAGGAGCAAAAGGAACTCCAGGCATCTTATTATAGGGTTACAGTGGTCATTAAAATGATTTTCAAGTCCCACTTGAGAATGAGTGACTTGGAAGAGCTTCAGAGTCACCTGTAGCCCCATTGTCATCAACTGTTAGCCTTAGGGTCATGGACCTTGTCTCATATCCATGGGTGGGCTGATCCGAGAGGCAGCGTCAGAGCATGGGCACAGAGTGGACCTTCAGGACAAACGCACCTGAGCTCAAATGCCAGCTCCATCTCTTACTCACTTCCTGCGTCACTGGGAAAGGTTCTGAGTCCTTATTAAACTTAGTTTCCCTTTTTGCTTAAATGAGTTTTAAAATCTCCTCTTCCAGGACTCTTGTCAGGACTAAGCAGGATAACATACAGAGTGCCAGGCACCAGTCGGTGCTCGAGAAGCCGTAAGAAGTTCCTAAGGAGATCATGCACCACGCGGGCTTCTTCTTCTTGTGAAATATTTTAGTCAAGAGGTCTCATTTGATTTTGTTCTGTATGGGATATTTTTTTGCTTTTATTGTTGCCTTTACACTTTCATAAAAGAGCATCATTTTGCCCATTCTTTCCTGAAAGACAAAAATAGACCAAGAAAATGCTTTGGTGGGAACTTGGAAATAGGGCCAACGGATTCCATTTCCCAATATGTTTATTCACTGTCCATGGGTAGCTAACCCAAAGACATGATACCAACATTCAAAAGCAGCCCCACTACTTGCCCAGATTAGTGGCTTAGTAAGTGAAGCCATGAATGAGCACTTCAGTAGCAAACCAAGATAAAGCTCAATCGATATGGCTGCTCCCATACATATCCACAAATGTAGTCCTTAGCCCTGTTGTAAACTCCCTGGTACATTATTGAGAAAGCAGGTAATTAGTAGAAAAAAGATGAGAGGTAAAAAACAACAGCTTTCAGTTCAGACAAAATGCTTTTCGAGGGACACAAGCTGTTTGTTTTTTTTTTAATCTCATTTAATCCTTGTAGAGCTCTGGGAAATTAACATTATCATCCTGAATTTTCATCCAATGAAAGTGATGTCCAAACAAGTGGAGGGGTTTGCCCAAATTTACACTCCTGGCGAATGGCAGACCCAAGTCACACAGGAAATGAAAGAGAAAGATGATCTAATGAAAAAAACAAACGCTGTCCCAGAAGTTAGTGGTCATGGCTTTGCTATGCACTACTTCTATGTAATGTCTCAGAACATGGCCAAGGGGACTGCAGCAGGATGGGGAAGATGAGGTATGGGGGCAGAACCCCAAGGACAGCTCCTCCCAGTGAGAGAAACAAACAGCCACCACAGAGCATAAGTCCAGGGCATCAGGCAGAAGTGCCACCAGAGGATGTGGACACAAGGGTCCTGAGAGAGCCCTGAGGTCTCCTGACAAGTTGGCAAAGTTTGGCTCCTGAGAAACAAGCAGAGTCCAAACTCGCAGCCTATAGAAGAGGGACAGGACCCCAGGTACCGGCCCGAACCCAAAGACAGAACTGGTGCGGCCAAAGATGGGGGGAAAGTAGGTTCTGTTTTCCAGGAGGGACTAGACATAGGACCCAGATGGAAACGGAGGCACCAAAACTGGCCCTGCTACTCTCAGGAAGAGGCCCAAGCTATACATCATGGAGGACCTGGCAGCCAGCATGAGTGACCTACCTGCTAGAGTTTGTCAAAGCTCTCCTGCCCAAGTCAAGTTTCCCCACCCGGTGTGGAACTGAGCCTGCAGGGGAGGCAGAAAGATGCTTCAGCTATGAAAGCTGGGGGTTTTTACAGGTGATGCCCAAACACTCTCTGACCACAGGACTTTGGGTAAGTTATTTAACCAGAGTAAGCATCAGTCAGTAAAAAGGAGTGGAGCATGGTTTCCAAAGTTCCTTCTAGTTTTTGGTTGTTGTTTTTTTTTTAAAGATTGTATTTATTTATTTGACAGAGAGAGAGAGAGCACAAGTAGACAGAGCAGTAGGCAGAGAGAGAAAGGGAGAAGCAGGCTTCCCACTGAGCAGAGATCCCAGTGTTGGGCTTGATCTCAGGAATCCAGGATCATGACTGAGGCACCCAGGTGCCCCAGGTCCTTCCAGTTTTAAGTCTCCAGGTCTGTGATGTCAGGAATCAACAAGAATAGATACTGAAACATAATTTGTCTGGAGAAGTCAATGGAACATAAAACAAAAGTTCGGGTTGTTTTGAGCTGGTGTAATCTATGGTATTTAATTTCAGGAAAACCTTTACCTTTGATGTGCTCAGCTACAAACAGGGAATCGAGGGATGAGTTCTTTAAGCTAAAGTGAATTAAACTGAGCAAAGTAGCCAAACACTTAGAAGATATACAAAATATACATAGTGGAAATAATGAAAATCAAGGATCCTAAGATCTCTTTAAAAAGAAAAAAAATCCTGAAGGAACCAAAGAAATAACTTCCTTCAGTCCCACTGCCAAAGAGAACAGAGGGTAAGGAAATTCTGATTACTGAGGAGTGGAGAAAGCACAGCTGCTGAAGAAACCAAAACTTAAATACTTTTGCTGCAGTAGCTTTTCTCCTTTACTCTCTTTAATTGACTGCTCCCAGCTACATTGAAATGTATCTTCATCTGTTTGAAATAAATTGTCTTGAGCAGTCTGACTGGAGCTGGGAGATGATGGAGAATTGCTTTATTTCTGGTTGCCATGCTAGTTGACTCCCCTCTATCATTTGCCTCCAAAAAATAATAAAGCCTTTTGAAATGGAAATAGAGCTCTCTTTCTTGAAGGTCTCTCCTCTCATGTCTTGCCTCAGCCTCCTTCTAGGAACATCTTTCAGGTCTACTCCGCAGCCCCCTGGGGAAGCTTGTGCTCCACTACTTTCCTTGCCCCTCCTCCCATGGTAGGGATTTTGCCAAGCATCTCTACACTAATAATTCCAGCCCCAGTCTTTCCCTGGGCTCCGAGCACCTACTTTGGGTATTTGCACATAGGTGAGCTGCAGAACTCTCATGTATGCACAAGAATCTCGGCTGCCCCAAAACACCTCCCACCACCTCTCCTTCCTGGGTCTCCCTGTCTTAGCCAACGTTCCTCCAGCTTCTGCCAGGCTGGTAACTGGGGCTCTTCCTGTGCATGTGTAAGCTGTTACCAGCTTTCCAGTTCCATGACTCTGCCTTTCCTCATGTTCATTTCCACCTGTCCCTGCTCTACTTTAGCCTCTCCCACCTCTCCCCTAGACCCTGATAGGCTTTCTTGCCTGATCTCCAACTTCAATCCACCTACTAATATCTAAAATGCAGCATGGCTCATGGCACTCTTCTATAAAATTTAAAGTCAGTACCTACCGTCAGCAGGATTAAAATCCACATGATTGCTTTGGATTCAAACCCACTCATTCCCTTGTTCCAAATTGTATTCCAGGTTGTTCTTCTACCCTAGGCCTCCACAGAGCACACATATTCCAGGCATACTGTGCACTCCCATTCTTGAGATACAACACACCCCTCCAGGTCTTTGTGTCTTGGTCCATCCTCTACTCATGCCTCAGCCAGCAACACCCTGAGTCAGAACCAACATTTTCTTTCTTGTGCTCCAGCATTGCATTGCCTTTACCACTATCTAGCAATTATTTAATTTTATCTCATACTGAATATTAGCTATTTGCATCCCCAATGAGACTAGACTTTTCTTTAGTGCCATTCTCAAGGAGGTCGCAAGTATCTTGAATCCTGGATGGTAGTTAAGAAGCCAGGCCCTGGAGAACGACCACTAGATCTGGATTATTGGACCAGTGTCCTAAGCACTTTCACATCGCTTTCCTGATGTGTAAGATGAGAATCATAACTGATCCTACTTCATCAGATTCTTGGGAGGACTGAATGTCACAATATATGTAAAGTGCTTAGCACAGAGCTTGGCATAATACATGTTCCATAAATGTTTGCTTTGATATTTTTATTGTTATTATTCCTCCATTTTGTACCCAGAGCAATAGAAAAGCACTCAGTAAGTTTTCAGAATTTGAATTCTTCCAGGGGGAAAAAAAATTGTTCAATCTGGGGACTCAGACAATTTCAGAGTGTCGTGGGGTTAGAATGTCTCTACTAGCTCTTGGTCAGTGGACCACTTGCCCATCTAACCCTCTGTGCTAGATGGAAGGGCAAGCTAAAAACTGAAGACCCAAGCCCCTTGGCTTTGGGAATGAGATCAACCTCCTGAAATAGGTCAGCATTCTCCTCCCTTTTCCTGACAGTGTCTGTCTTCAAGCCAAGTGAAATGGAATTTGATAGAGGATACTGCCACTCCTTCACCAGTGTCATGAAATGGCGCAGGTGCAGTAAGAGTCAATCACAGTGGGTGCCCAAGTCCCCCAGTCCCAGAACTGCCTGATGACTCTCAGGCTGCACTCAACCATGAAGTACAGTGACAAGACATGCAATCAGCTCATGGACAGGAAAAGAGATTCCCTGAAAAGCCTACTTCCCTGGAAGATGCTCATCTTAGGAGATTCATATTGAGTCTACCAAAAACCAGGTAGAGAGGCTCCTCAGGAAATATTTTTAAAGCAGTTGAACAATCTCACAGGGCTCTAGACTGTAGGAAGCTCTCAGATCTGTGGCTGGCAGGCAGAAAGGTGCAGCAGGGAAGTTCATGGGAGTTATGCATAAATCTCTTGACTAGTCACTGAGAAGTAGAAAAAAAACAGAAGCAGGTGCCAGGTGGTTCGTGGACAGGATTCTGAACCAGCTGTCTAGCAAACTGGCATTCATCGATCAACCATGAAAACGAGAAATCACCTCTCAGTGAATTTGAGATGGGGGGACAAATGATTTCCAAAGTCTTTTTCATGGCCAAAGTTATCTTTCTATACCCTGAGACCCCAGTACCTAGTTCCCTACTAAATAAAGGCAGAAACAATGACCTTTCTTATTTTAAAAAATGCAAAATCCATGAAGTTCTAATGGCAAAACCAAGGCTAATACCCAGGGCCCTGATTTCTGGTCCATTTATTTGTTTTCAACATTTGTACAAGATGACCTTTGGTCACCCAAAACATCTTGTCCCCTTCCTTCAGTCACAAGGGACCATGTGACATAGATGAAATTGAAACATGTTAAGCTCTCAAAAAATTCATTTGAAGAAAGATATTTGAAACAATTGAAACAAAGAGTCATTGAGTTCTTTGTCTCTAGTCAGCCTGATTTGAATGGGAGAATCTTGGTTCAGGAAGAACCAACTGTGTTAAGTATGTGAGAAGACTCTGGAACACCTCTGTTGCCACCATGCACAAACAGGTCCTGAAGAAACCGGCAAAGCTGGCTAAACCAATGACTTCCTGCCATTTCTGACACACAGCAGAAGGAGGAGAATCATTTGTCTTTTAAGGTGGCCTAAGAGACAGAGAAGAAATTTCTGGAACTATCCAATGTGGCTTTGATGAGAAATTAATTAAAGCCACCAGCCAAACTCTCCTCATGTTTGAGTTAGATAACAAAGTCATTAACAGTGATGGTCTAAGCAGAAGGGCAGGAACCAGAAGACGAAACCAGATTTATCCTAGACCATTTTATTGGCATTTCCAGCTCCTTTAGGTAGTGATATTTAGTCCAAGATCATATATATATATATATATATATATATATATATATATATATATATATGCATATTTTATATGGAATATGTATATATAGTAAAATACATAATATATAATCATATATATACATTTATATATATATGACATTGTTTTACTCATTGTTTCCTCTTTATGTGAGGAGAAATGGAGATAAAGAAGTCAGTTGCCATATGGATCCCGTGACAATGACAGGTCTTCACCTACTTCTGACAATCTTCACTTAATTAAATTCTCTTTTCCTATTACTTCCTTTTTTTTAAGATTTTATTTATTTATTTGACAGACAGAGATCACAAGTAGGCAGAGAGGCAGGTAGAGAGAGGGAGGGGGAAGCAGGCTCCCTGCTGAGTAGAGAGCCTGATGTGGGGCTCGATCCCAGGACCCTGGGATCATGACCTGAGCCGAAGGCAGAGGCTTTAACCCACTGAGCCACCCAGGCACCCCCCTATTACTTCCTTTTTGATGACCACAAAAGAGCATCCCTTAAATGTCTTGCTCTGTTAAAGTCCTTCAAAACTCCCATCTGATTTCTATCAATTTGCATAATAACCAGAGTGGAATATTCGGTGATACAAGTGACTTCAATGTGTCTCGGACCCATATTTTCCATTTCTCCAAGTCAGTCTCAGTGACCCTCTTCTCCTTCCTGTACTAGTTATGTTTCATATTAAAATATAATAATATCATTGTAGGAGAAGAATATAAGAGTAAATTTTTAAGTGAAATTATTGCCTTTCCGCTTATAGTAACGGTCTTGCACATTGCTGATGAAGACTAGTTCGTTTTCTATGTACCCTCAAATGATTACTCATTTTTACATAAACTGTCTTTTTGATAGTAGAAATATAGATTATGCTTTGATTTATGGTTGCATGTTATAAATTCCCTACACCATAAAGAAATAATGAAGTCACATCATTTACTCAAACTTTAATTACATCTTCTACAGTAGAAAGAGAAATCTCAGCAGAGATGATGCTTGAAAGTCAGTTATTAATATGTTAAGATGCATGAAGAATCAAGGAAGTGATTAGCAGGTCAAATAGCCTTGTCTAACATCAAGTTACCCAGCTTCATCTTGGCTACTAAAGGCAAGATTTATCCACATATTTGTTAATCAGCATTTGCTATGCATGAGGTTCATTTCTGAGATCTAGAAGAATTAAAAAGCCAATAGCAGTGAGTTTCTCTTCCCTGGAAGTTTATAGACAAGCTAGAGAAATCACATACATCTATGATGTAGGTTAGAAAGTGGTGAACGCCACAAGAGAATGCGTTAGTATTTTATTACAAAGGACAAGGGACAGAAAATGCAACAGGAGTGTAGTAGAGGGAAAGCTTTTGTATCTTCATATGTAAGTTACCTACTGCTGTTCAATATTATCCCAAAATTTAGAGGCTTAACACGATAAATATTTATCTCCTAGTTACTGTTGCACAGCTAACCTGGGTATGGCTGAGTTAAGTTCCTCTCTCATGAACTGACAGTCAAGCGGTTAGCTGTGGCTTACAGCCTCATCTGGAGTTCCAACTGTGTTGTCCTGGGGACGGGTGTATGTACTTCCAGGCTCACTCACGTGATTGTTGGCCAGCCTTGGCTCCTTGCTCTGTGGGCCTCTCTGTAGAGCTGCCACATGATGAAACAGCTGGCTTTCTCCATGGCAACTTGTCTAAGATGGAGCACCCAAGAGGGAAGCCACAGTTCTCTGTAACCTAATCACAGATGTGCTGTACTCTATTCATTAATTCCAGCCCACATTCACGGATAGAGCATTACATAAGAACGTGAAGACCAGGAAGTGGGAATTACTGGAGACCATTTTAAAAGCTACTGACCATAAACACACTATCTTTCCCATTTATTGGTTTATTATTTTAAAGATTTTTTTTTATTTGAGAGAGAAGAGAATGAGCAGGAGGGAGGGGCAGAGAGAGCAGAAGAAGCAGACTGCCCACTGAGCAGGGAGCCTGATAAGGGACTCCATCCCAGGGTCCTGGGATCATGACCTGAGCCGAAGGCAGACGCTTACTGACTGAGCCACCCAGGCGCCCTATCTTTCCTATTCAAATGCTAGCACAGGACAAGATTTACTGTGCTGTGTCTGAAGATGTCCATCCAATTTCCCAAACGCATCTTAAATCAAAAATCTAATAAGAATGCTGGGAAGGAGACAAACATGTGTTTCTCTTTCTGCCTTCTGTATGTTATTAAAGAACCACAATGTTTATTTTTTCCATCCATCTCAAACAACTTACATGTTAGAAAACAAGGCAGTGTTTAAGTGCGTCCAGGACAAGAGACCTAGGTGTGCAGGATAGCTTTATACGTCTCTTCTCCTTGTGTCTTGTTCAGAATGTTTAGATCTGTCAAAACAGGCAGAGCACATCTTGCATAGCTAACAACAGTCTGTGATCATGCAGAAGAAAGAACCAAAATCTTAAAGACAACTTAACAAAGAAACGCCAGACAACAATATGCACTGCCTACTCAAACTCATGATTTTATCCCTGATTATTCAGGTCAGGAATAAAGGAAAAGCTTTACCCTTCCGAATTTCTGACTGCCCTGTTAATTTTTTGTGAGGCAAAGAGGGCTGGGGAACCGTACTGGAACAGAGGAGGAAAGGCCAGGACTAGACAAGGTAGGGAGGGGCCTGGAAAAAAGAATTTATTAATTAGTTAGAAAAACCACACTTGTAAATAGCCATGAGTACCTTAGAAGAAAAGTACCTAATAGCTGAGTTTCCATCATGTAATACAGGGGATAAAAATCAACCCCTTAGGCCTTACCTTGTATTCAGTAAGCATTTATTAAGTTCCTATTATGAATCCATGGCTGAGGAAGGAAAAAAAATGAACATGTGTCAACAGTATATTGCTACAAGAAACCAGTATCCTCTTTTGGGAACCATTATAGGCGCCTTCGAATGAAAGCTTCTATCACCAAAGAATTCCTGGTCTGCAGCTTTTGTATTACCCAAGTTCCAAATAATGAAAACCTCATTAGAAAATTATTTTAAGGACAGAATGATTATGCAGTGAAAACTCATAGATTATTGAGGAGTACCTAATCTGACGTGGCCCTGCAAGTTCAAAGCTGGGGCCTTGGACCTAAGGCTTACATTCATAGTTATGAGAGTTAAATGATATAATTAAATCATATCCTCTAGCACAGTACTCAGCCCAGAGTAACTATATAGTTATTCTTCTTTTTAAAGATTTTATTTATTTATTTGAGAGTGCGTGAGAGAGAGAGAGAGAGAGAGAGAGAGAAAGCACAAGCAGGAGGAGGGGCAGAGGCAGGGGGAGAAGCAGATCCCACCACCCAGTGGTGAGCCTGACGTGGGCGGGGCTTGATCTCACAAAACCGAGATCCTGACCAGAGCCAAAGTCAGACGCTAAACCAGCTGAACCACCCAAGTGCCCCTGTAGTTATGCTTATTAATAATAATCACCCTGATAAAATCATTATAACCGATGGCTTAGATTAACTGGAACCAAGGCTAAAGCAATAGAAACAGAGTGACATTGTCTTTAGGAGCAAGCAGAGCACTAAGCTGTATGTTTCCACTCCTGCCATAATTCTTAAATTTGTAACTAAAGACCCAGTCTGGAACCCTGCAAGTTAAATGAATATGTGGAAATGGGGGAGCTCTCTGGAGGAATGTGCTGAAAGTGATTAAAGGGCTGGAAAACCGGGTCAAGCAGAAAAACCAGTACGAAATGGAGCTAGAGAGCATGGGAAAGAAAAGCTGGTGGAGGAGTCTAATTTAGGATACATAACAGCTGCTTTGTTATTCATTTCATTGAGATTACATTATAGAAGAAACTTCTGGATTAACACAGATGTTTTAGAATCCTCTGCAAAGTTATTTTGGTTGTGGGTTTGAATTACATGCCCACCTCTTCCTTTGCTAATTTCTTAACAGGGATGAATCGTAGCTTCCGGGTCTTGTCTGTGGTTGATAGTGACAGCAGAAGGCCCTGGGATCTGACTGGAAATTATTTGTCTGAGATTGATTTTGTTGATAGAAAGTTGGTCAGCATTAATATGCTGAAAGCGATCTAGGATAGATTGAACTGGCAGCAGAAAGGGCCTTGTTTATTGCAGAAAACCAGCATGGCTGGGGGATTATGCACAAGGGGGTAACAGGAACGAGGTACTGTCAGGGGCCAGGGGCCAGACTGTATTAGGCAACTCACTTCCAGAATTGCTTCTAGCCAGATGCTTTCCATGCCATTGTTTTTAACCCGAAATGTATTTTACCTGATAGAGCAGGAATTCTCAACCTGGTCCGCACCCTAGAATCACCTTGGGATGTTTTCAGTTAAAGGTTTAAAATATCCTGATGCCCAGACCACACTCTAGACCAATTAGTTGACAGTCCCTGGAGGTGGGACCCAAGCATCAGAGGTTTGCAATCTCCCCAGGTGACTGAGTGTGCATCCAAGGCTGAGAACCACTCCTGTTGAAGGTGGGAGGGGACAAGACAGAAGAAAACCCCCACAAAGTTACCTCCATTCAGTAGGCATTCAATAAACTCTACTTTCCATTTTCCCCCTACATATAGCTTTCAGGAATCAAAAGAGCTTCCCCAGTGAGCATCTTGAGAATGAACTAGATGATGCCTTGCAGTCCATTGTGCATGAGTTTACGAAAAATATTTCTCTTTTTATTTTCTTCATGGGTTTTCTAAATGGTCAAACAATTCATAAACTGGTTAGCTCATGTCTCAGATTAGTCCATTTCAAAAAGATACATTCAAATCTGATGTTCTCTGGTACAATATAAATAAAAACAATTGCTTATACTTGCCTAATTTTTTTTTGTTTGCTTTGAGATTTTAGATAGAAAGCAGATCCAAACATAGGCTAGAGGCCTGAGGAGAAAATCAATTAATTGCAAACTGGTCATCACACTAACAGATTTATAGCACTCAAAACTGCAAGAAAGCAACAGCTATAGGGAATTGTGATTTTGCCAATATGCATGAATCAGAGAGGAAAACAGACATATCTTGATTCAGTTTCAAAACATTTTTTCATTTTTAATTTCTTGTTTTTAATTTTTTTCCAGGGGCATCACAGTTATCTATTAACCACATAATATATTTTCAATATTCAACATCTTTTAGGAGCAAAGTATAGATATAAGTCTAATGCAGAGCTGGACCTACTGTGATCTAGCTGAGAAAATAATCCTTATGGTTATTTGCAAAGCAGAGTCTGAGGCAAACTGGGTGGGATCAGCTGCACAAAGACATAATTTTGATTTGGGGTGTCCACCTAAGGTGTCTTAAGGTGTGCACCCTGAAAACAGACTGACGTTTGGGTGCAGAAAGTTTATTGGAACACACCCTTGGGAACAACACAGAGGAGTAGGGGGCCAGGACTAGGCTGAGGGGGCAGCTGAATGGTAATATAGTTGCCACAGAGGCCAGAGCCAATGCCAGGGAGCCTTTCAGGGGACCCTCATTAAGACAAGGGGATGCGACCGATGAGACCCCTATCCCCACAGTGAGTAGCTATTGGACCAGATCTGGGCTGCCCTCATGGAGGAAGCATAACCTTGGCAAGGCAGTGCCCTTCTGAGGGCAGTGCCCAGAGAGGAATTCTGCTAAAGCCATCAGTAGCAGCAGCCACTTGACATGAGCTCCTGAGAATTCTCTCACACCTGTTAATTTCCAGACTTCCAGAACTCAGTGAATGGCAAATTCATTCTTCCAGTTGTTTAAGCTAAAAGCCTTGCCGCTATCCTCAACTCTGTCTTTGTCTCAACCACATCTGTTCCATCGGCAACTCCTGTTGCCATTCACTTTAAAATAGATCCAAAATTCAGCTGCGTCTCTGTCCCTCTGCTGCCACCATTCTGATCTGACACCTTGGTCCGGATTCTTACAACAACCCAAGACACTGGTCCACCTCGTCACTGTTCTGCCCTCATCTCCTTAGTCTGTTTTCAACACAGCACCCAAACTGGTCAGGCTGAATGGAAACCCAAATCACTTCACTCCTCTGCTCAAAATCCTCTATTATCTTCCACGTCTTCTCGGACCCTCCTTGATGCACACGAAGGTACCACTCCAACCTTAGCCATGGGTATCCTTGGCACTAGCCACTCCCACCCTCACCACCCCCAGCCTCTCCAGGGCTGGCTGTTCCTTCTACCTAGATGAACCTTGCCAACACCTATATCCAGCTTCCCCACTTTCTCAAGGTTTTATACCAAAATCATCTTCTCAAAAAGGCCTTCCTGCCATACTTCCCTCTGAGACTTCACCTCTCCAGCCTTTATCTTCCTTTTTGCTCAGTATCATTTATTACCATCAAATCTTACACACTTTTTCCTTTTTGATGTGTTTATTGACTGTCTTTTCCTATAGCATATAAACTTCCTTAGGACAGGCAGAGGTTTTGTCTCTTGTGTTTACTGAACATCTCAAGCCCCTGGAACAGTGCCTGGCATAGAGTTCAAGTTTAACTAACCAGGACAGAAATCAACAAGGGTTCTAACAACCTTCATTATAGTGCTTTGGTATCATCACTGCTGGGTATTCAAATATTTCTGATGCATGATGGAACTGAGAAAACTCCCTGAGGTTTCTAAAGGGAATGGTAGATGCTTAAGTAGATAATGAATCAATAAAATGGTCTCCTGAGACCTAGTTAGTGTCTACTACTTAACAAACTAATAATGGATCGATTTGTTCTTCAGTCTTGCCCAGATTCTCATTCTTTCAATGGCTGACCATTCTTTTTACCATGCAAAACCCCAAGGAAGTTTTCTGTTTTGGTTTGGTTTGATTGTTGTTTTTTACTCAGGATACGTAAGGGAATTAGATGGTAGAATGGAGACGATTTTAAAAATAGTCTTCTCTCGTTTTTATCAGTTTCTTCCAATTGCCTTCTCCTAAATCTAGCTCCTATAATAACATAATAACACAAAGTCCTTTAGAAGTTCCATGAAAGTCTTGTTACTTGATTTCTGAAATAAGAATCACTCCAATAATTTTAATAAAAAGCCTTGGTATTTTCAGTGAAGAACTACCACAAATATAGAAAGCCCGTTTTGTTTTCTTTTGTTTTGGTGTGGTTTGGCTTTGCTTTAGATTTGCTGTTGCTTTTGCTTTTCAGATTAAGTCTTTCTCTCTAAGAATGCAAAAAGAACAATAAATGGAACCAACTTCTGTCAATTTTAAAAGACTGTACATAAAAGGAAGCCATGCTATCTTTCCAGTCTAGAGCAAGAAAAGTCCATAAGCATGTTTATAAGTATTTTTTACTATTGTTCAGATTGTTTGTTAAACCATATTTTTCTTTTACATTTGATTATCTTTTTACATTGTGAAGGTTACTACTCATTCCTTATGATTTAGTTATTAAATCTGATTAATAAAGATGAAAAATACAAAGTACCTGTAAGTAATAATTCAGAAATGTTTAGCAAACTTTATGTTTTCTTGGCTTTATAAAATGCTTCTCCCAGCCCAAAAACAAAACAAAACAAAAAACTAGCAGGTAAGTTGGTTAAGCTTTTAATTCAAACTCTTTAACACAATTTAATTCAAAGGTTTGCTTTATTTCCTTCTTCGAGTAATAATAACACTTCAATTTAATGATGTGCTTTGGAGTTTATAAGGTGATTTTCCATAAATTATTTGGTCTGATTCTCACAATAACTTCATTTTGAGGTTAGGTAACCAAACCTCTGGTAACTTAAACAATTTGCTCAAGGTTGCAAAGCAATTAATGGTGGAGCTACAGGAAAGATAAAGACTAATTTTTGAAATTTAAATTCAGGGCTCTTCCTACCTTAACTTACAGCCTACTTGTTGGAGACAGGTAAAGGAAGGAAGGAAGGAAGGAATAAAGGAGGGAGGGAGGGAGAGATGGAGGGAAGGAGAGAGGAAGGGAGAGAGGAAGGAAGGAAGAAAGAAAGGAAGAAACTAGACCCAACCAGTGGGCATCATTGAAGGCCTAGAAATATTTAGTGATTCTGATGACCTCTCATGGGAGCCCTAATGCAGTAACAGCAAAGAACAGTGCCATCAGGAAGGAACAGCCAGACCATTTCCACACAAACCTCTCTCCCTCTCTCTCAGGGTCAAGTCAACTGGCAAAAAGTCTGTTTGCAACAACACTCATTGAAAATTAAGAAATGGTAGTTATTTAATGAACTTGGGCTAAAAGAATAGACGCTGAATAATCTGAGTGAATTACCTGGGTTTAGGCCAGGCACTTGACTACCCACATAAGCTACATTGCAAATCCTCCTCTCCAGCTACTGCAGGAGCCATATTCAGTCTTAAATGACATCTGTGTATAGTGAGAAAATACCAATTTCCATTACACTATTGACATTTAACTGGGCCTCCAGAAGGGAGAAAGAGACCCTAGGGAAGCAGTTGCAGGTGGTCAATGGCAGGGCCCAGAACAAAAAGAACTTGGTTCCAGCCCCTCCTCTGTTCTTTGCTAATTTAGTGAGCTTCAGAGAGCCTTTTCGCCTTCCTGTACTTGTGCTAGGAAAGATGCTGTATTGATACATGTATTAATGTCCTGTGAGCCTTAAGGCATAAAATAAAATAATAAACATGGAACCATTTATGAACTCTAAGTGCTGTACATATACAAGATAAAAAATTAATGCTTCCGTGAATTGAGACCACACCAAATGCAAGTACATAAAATCAAGCCTTTTTCAACTCAAATAAAATTAGCATAGCTCATAGAAATGCTAGACTTCAATAAATATTAATCACCTACAATGTGAAGAACCCCATGGTAAAAGATCTAAAAGATGCAAAGTATAGGAATACAGAGCCTTCACCCCTAGTATATACACATATATCACTGATAGGGTGTAATTTTACAAGTGTAATGCAAAAGACAGACACATTGTACCATGTATGCGGGGATGGTACTGGGGATTAGGGGAAGGAGGAATCACAATTATGAGTGAGGAAGTGGGGAACGACTTCACAATAAATGGAGCGCATTTGAGCTGGTCCATGAAGTTACCATGTCAGCGTATCCAGGCAGGGCATGTACCTGGGGAACTGAAGGATGTTGTGAGCAAACAATGAGGAAGCAGGAAAGCAGTCCAATAAGGTGTCTGTGGTGACGTCCACGGAGCAGGCTAGCACAAGAGCAGCTAAGAAGGTAGACTGGAATCACGTGGAAGGTTCTGAGTGTCAGGCTGAATGGTTTCCTACTGACATCTCAGGCTGTGGGGACCCTGTGAGAAATTGCAAGCGGGGGAGTGACCGTATTGGAGTTGTATCTCAGGAAATGTAATTTTGCAGCCAAGTGTAAAGGGGGTTGAAGCGCGGGAAGAAAGCTTGAGGTAAGAAATCAGTAAAGATGACATTACACTAGCTCAGTAAGAGGTAACAAGATCTGAAAGTGAGAGGTGGCAATGGGAGGCAGAGGATGGATGGGAGATGATTATCTGTCTCTGTAATGTTGATGTCACTACCAATGTCTTTGAGATCTATGAAACTGACAGGTAATATGCTCAGTTTAAAATGGCACTAAGTCCAAGATGATAGTCCAAAGCAATATGTACTTTAGTAATGTAATCTCTTAAGTAAACAATACATGCCTTGAAAATTATCCTAAAACCAAGTCTTGACACATAATTAAAAAACGGTGACCAGCTGAGTTGAAAGTCACTTTATTTGACTTTGTAATGTAATGCTCATCTTGGAGATTTCATCATCTTTCCTTATCTGGCTTGCTCTGTTACTCAATTTTAAGGGTCAGTGTTCACATCATTTCTTTGGGAAGCCATTGCTTATCCTCAGATTATGTGAAGTGGTCCTTTTATGAGCTGTACTTGGAACCAGAACTTATCCTATGTCTTGCTTAATAGCCTAACTTCTTCACTGGACTATTAACTCCACAAAGGCTGGGGATTTGTCCATTTTGTTCTCATAACCCAGAGCCTGGCTGAACACCTGGCACATAGGAAATGTTTAATATATATTGCCTGAAGTAATAAATGCTTTATAGTTCATGACAGACTCTTTGAAATGCATAATCCTGTCAATCAAATGCACAGGTTCTGTCTCATAAGGTCAGCTATAGCCCCTAGCCATAGAAGGTCAGGACTGATTGGCTATGGATTGGTTCACCTGAAAGACAAGAACTGTCAGTTTGTGGTAAGGGGAGCAAATCTTTTCCCCATCAACTCCATTGTCAAGAGTAACCCCCAATTCCTATAGGATCCAAATACACATCTGTGCCCTCCCAGGAGCTCAGCACAAGGGATCTTATTTCTATTAACATATGAAACTGACCGGCCATTAATTTGATTGTGCACCTGCTTGGGATCATTTCAGGGCATTTCCCTGTACTCCAGGAATCGATTTCTTTAAAAGTACAACTTTTGAAAAAGTAGAGTTGCCTCTCAAATAGCTACTCATACTTTCATGAACAGAAGTCATATTTCCACTCTTTATAGGATATAATGCTTGCTTATACATTATAAAATCACTTACTTTAGATACATGGGCGGGGTGCCAAGCCAAACATCATAAGCATTATTATAGCTGACCTCTGTCATAGTTAACATGTGTAGAACATGGGCTTAACACTTCAGATATTATCTCTCTTTAATCTCATTTTAATTCTATTAGTCGATATTATCATTATACACATTTCACAGGAAAGAAAACAGAAGCACCAAGAATTCAAAAACCTTCCCAGGGTCTGCTAATAATAGTTGCAGAACCAAATAAGTGGCAGAGCTAAATATGAACCCATCCAATACCAGCAGTCAGGCACATGCCTTGATCTTTTACCAAAACTACCCAGGTGTGTTTCGACCACATGTCAATATTACAAAGAGAATAACCACAGAGGGCAGAAATCGTATATGTAGTTCATTTTTCAGGAGTTTTGACTCTCTTATTCGCCACTAATTCCCTTGAACTTGGCACATATTGGGCACAATGTAAGCGATTATTGATGGAGTGCGGTCCCTGTGAATAAAACGTCACAACTTCCTGACCCTCCACATTATTCTCAGTCATTCCAACCCAAGTTACGCATAGCAGAGAGCACAAAGCTGTAGACCACAGACATTTTTATTTCCCCCCTTGATTGCTGCATAGTTTACATTTTGATTAGCTGTCAAGATTGAAAAAGTGGACTATTTTATATAAAAATCTGGATTTCTTGATTCCCATGAAAAACTGGAAGAACTTGCATATTTCATCTGTTTTCTGTAATGAAGACAACTGAGGTGAGTTGTGGTTGCCCTCTTTCAATAGGCACACAATCCAGTTTGCCTTAATCCCCACCATGTCTTATTATCTTTAAATCAGCATGCATGCCCTCAATAGCCATTTATTGCCTTACAACTAAGTAGCTTTACTGATTATGTTACTTGCCTTACCCTTGGAGGCATACAGTAAGTTTAGATCTAGGGTAACTGAGATCCCAGCCTAGAGTTAGGTCATCCATAATTTCAAGAAGTCACAAGAAAACCATCAGTGCCGATTCTGGAATTTGTGTGCTCACCTGCAGGTTGATCTCTCTCACCCTTGGGGAAATTAGTCTTCCTGTCATCTGTGTCTACTCAATTGCTCCCTTCTTTCTGTTCATGCCCTCTTAGTCTCTCTTGCTGTCTTAATTGTAATGACCACCCTAAGGCTAGTGATTATCAAATGGAAATGTCCAGTCCTGACCCTTCTCCTGAGCTTCAGGAGATCATATACTATTTCCTTTAACATCTCCACCTGCATGTAGACCCCTCCAGCTCAAAATGTCTAAGCCTGAAAGTACATCCTCCTCTGTAATCTCCTCTCCTCTGGTGGTTATGTTGGTGGCATCCTCTTAGCTGCTCAGAGCAGAAATCTGGGTATCTCATTACATTCCGCCTCATCTCATCACGTGCAAACACTAAGACCTGAGACCACATCACTTAAATATTTCTCAGGCCCATTGTCTCTTCTCCCCTTTGCTCTGCTGCTTCCTTGTTTAAGCGTTACAGCTTCCAGCTGATCCTCTGTAACAGCCTCTCTCACGTCCAAAGCCACCCTGCACAGAAACTTCAGAGTGATCAAGCAAAAAATTGAATGTAACTGGGTAACTCCAACTGCCTAAAACCCATCAATGAGTTTCCTTTTCCCCTTATTCTAGCAAAGAGATCATCAGTGTTCAGCACCCTCAACCCCAACCCCCCACCCATCTCCAGACTGAATCCAAACCACATTTTTCTTCCATTTTGGTTCATCAGCAACACCAAATGGCTTTGAGTTCCCTGGGTAAATACAAGATGAATGACTGGAGCGGTCTCTGGGGTGATATAAACACAAATAGGTAGAGATTTCATAAGACATTTGTTTACGAACATAACAATGGAAGTCTATTGTTCAGTCAAAAAGAACTTGATCTTTCAAAGTTGGATATGGATAATCACAGAGTTTATCTTGCTTCATTAATGCTAATTCAATTCTTTTTCTTCCCTCCATCTTTGCCTGGCTAATTCCTATTCTGTATTTAGCACTGCTCAGGTAACTGCTTCTGGACCCCTTTCCTGAGACTTGTAGCATTTCCCACCCTGTCACTCACACATATGTATGTGCACATGCACGCATACACATGTAAGCTGAGTCTGACCTCCTTAATGTATGTTCCCTTTAGGGTCTGTCCATACACTCACCATGGAACTTAATACATCATATTTTAATTACTTTGTTCATTTATATCTCCCTTCCTAAACGTGTACTTGCTTAAAGAGAAAGACTATGTATTATTTTTCTTTGATTCTCCAGAACCAAGCACAAAGTAGCTCAAAACTACTAAATGAATGAATGAATGAATGAACAAATGATGACAAGTTAAATGTGGATCAGACACTTAAAAAGAATCTGATATTTAGGCTAAATTGAGCTGGAAGCAACTCAAATCACCAGTTTAAGATCAGATGATGTTTTTACCACCCTAATTGTGAAACCAATGCAAACAGCACTGAAAAGTTAAGCATCTGGGCACCTTTTCTTTTTTTTCAAATGTATTAGTATTTGTAGACAAAGGAAGAACATCCCTTTATCACAGAGATAAATTGATCTTTTAATATTGACTGACTTTCTGTAAATTCATAGATGATGTAATCACATTTGTGGAATAATGACTTCCTACCACTGCCTACAGTTGCCATTCACAGCAAATTATTTACCAGAATTTCCAGGTAGTAAAATCAAATTAGGTCAGTGCTACATATAACATATGGTAATTGTTAGTAACAGTCTTTTAGATTATTACTGTAATACTCCATTTTGCATCTATAATAAACATATATTTTGATAATAGCAGCATTATTGAATTTGATGTTCAGCAATGAACTCAAAACAGTTATAAGCAATGCTCCAGTGTATACAGAACAGACATCCAATAACTGGAAGAGATGTATTAAAAGGAAAAATATATTAGATGATTATTACCAAAATGGTTAAAAAATTTAAAAAAAGGTTTAACTCTCTAAATTATACATGGTTGGATACAAAAAAAATTAGATCAAAGTTGATGTCTTTATGGTATTACTTAGAATCAATTTTTAACTATAAGTTAGAATAGTGGTTACCTGCAGGTTTGTGACAAAAGGGAGAAAAAATTATCTCCCTCCCTATAAATTAGCATGATAGAAAGGTCCTTTTATCATACACACTCTGTATAATGAGCTTTGTGGAACTGTCTATATTTAATTTTAGAACTAGTTATCCCCAACTAAATAATAGGCTCTCAAACAAATGCTGTTGAACAAATGTCTTATCTCCAAAAGTCTCTACCTACTCAATAGTTATACATCCCAGAAATGCCATTTGTTTATTCTTTAAGCAAATGTTTATTAATCCCTCAGTATGTGTTCCAGGTTCATAATTGTGAAAGAGAAGCATGATCCTGTTTCTTGCATCTTGGAGTCATTTTCCTGAGACACAAATACTCAGATTCTTATAGTGGGGCTGCTATAGGCATTCTCTAAGTGTCGGTTATCATCTGTGGGAACTGAATTCTATTGAGACAAATAGAATGTTGTGTAATTTTTTTAGCCCATAGGAGCTAGATGTTGTTTAGATAATTTACTGTGCCTTCAATATATTTGCAGGAGTTCCACTTCTGGGAAATGGAATATATGTATATATCCCTATTCTTACTAAATACAACTAAACATCCTAGACATTATATACAAAACAAAAATAAGGACATTCCGAATGGTAGAGAGAATAAGCCAGACTCAATAGACAACTCAGTATCCAATGAACAACATAGCAGTGAATTCCCTGAGTTTTCTTTTTGCTTCATACATCTCAGGTTTGAAATTTAATCCTAGCAATTTAGAATGCCAATATAGAAAGAAAGAAATAAAGACCCCCAAAAAGAAGACCATGTGAGTGGTATCCTAGCAAGACAGAAAGACTTTAGATAATAACTGCTCTAGTCCAGCCAAATACCACACACACACACACACACACACACACACACACACACACCTGCCATCCCACTCCTACCCTTCCAGCATGACTGAGTAGTGAGCCTAGCTGTTCCCACTAGTCAGGCTGTAAAAAGTTGCCCAAACCCCATTAAAGTGGTGTTAGAGAAGGTGAGTAGAGAAGCTGGACTTCCACCCTCACCAGACAATAATCACTTCCCTCCACTCAACCCCTCCCCATGTCAATAGAGACCTGGAATTCTACCTCCACCCAGCAGTAGTGAAACAGCCCTCCTTCCTCAGTGTAAATCTGACAAAGCATGGACAGGACTTCTATGCTGAGACTTACAAACATTGAAGAAAGAAAGCGAAGAAGATCTAACTAAATAGAGAGATTTACTATGTTCATCAATGTTAACACTCAACATTGTAAAACTGTCAGTTGTTTCCAAATTGACATATGGGTTTAATGCAATTCCTATCAAAGTCTTAACAAGATTGTTTCTATATATAAACAAAATTATTCCAAAATTTATATGGAAAAGCAAAAAAAAAACCAGAAAAGCTCAAACAATTTTTGAAAATTAAGAACAAAGTGGGAGGAATTAGTCAATGAAATTTTAAGATGTATAATATTCTACAATAATTCAGACTGTGCAGTATTGGTGGAAGGACAGATGCCTGGATCAATGGAATGTAGAATATGCACACAAATATGACCAATTAATTTTTGACAAAGATGTAAAAGAAATTCAATAGACTAAAAACGGCTTTTTCAACCAATGGTGCTGGAGCAACTGAACATCCATAGGAAAAAAAAATTCAACCTATAAAAAAATAAAAATTTTTTTAAATTCAACCTAAGTTTCAAACTTTATATAAAAATTAACTCAAAATGGATCGCAGACTTAAATGTATAATGCAAAACTACAAACCTGTTAGAAAATGGTACAGATGAAAGAAATCTTGAGAGCTAGAGCTAGACGCCAAAGGTGAATTCATAACCTAACACCAAAGGTGAATTCATAGAAAGAAAAACTGATGAATTGGACTTCATAAAAATTAAAAACTTCTGCTCTGTGGAAGACCCTGTTAAGGGAATAAAAAGGCAAGCTACAGACTGGGAGAAGATATTTGGAAACTGCATATCTGACAAGAAATAGTATTTAGAAAACATAAAGATTTCCAAACTCAACAGTTAAAAAAAAATCAATCCAACTAATATATAGGCAAAAGGCACAAAGAGCAATTTACCAAAGACATATCCAACATCATTAGCTTTGGGGAAAATATAAATGAAAACCACGATGAGATATTACTACACGCCTATTACAATGGCTAAAATAAACAATAGTGATGACAACAAATGCTGGTAAGAATAATGAGGAACTGGATCCCACATACATTGCTGGTGGGAATTAAAATGGTACAGTCACCCTGGAAAACAGGTTGGCACCTTCTTAAAATAATAATTATATAAATCTCAAATGGCCGAGCAATTGCAGCCCTAGGCATTTACCCTAGAGAAAGCAGTACACAGAAAGAGCTAGAGTTCACATAAAGAGCTGTATACAAATGTTCATAACAGCTTTATCCACCATAACTCAAAAATCAGAAACCACACAAATTTTGTCCAATAGGTAAATGGCTAAATTTATGTAGCATTCTTGAAATAACAAGATCTTACAAATGAGGAATAGATTATTAGTGGCCCAGGGTTAAGGAGAGGGTAGAGACAGAGAGAAGAGGGTGTAGCTAGAAAAGATCAATGTGAGGGAACCTAGTGTTCTGCATCTTGATTGCATCAATGTCAATATCTTGGTTTTGATTTTGTATTACAGTTTTATAAGGTGTTATCATTGGAGGAATTGAGTAAAGGGTATATAGAATATCTGCATTATTTCTTTAAAAATTTTAACTAAAGTGCAGTTGACATGTGATATATTAATCTCAGGTGTGGAACATAGTGATTCAACAATTACATACATTACACAGTGCTCACCGTGATAAATGAAGTCTCCATCTGTCACCATACAAACTCATTACAATATTATTGATTATATTTCCTATGCCATACTTTTCATCACTATGACTTATTTTGTAGCTGGAAATCTGTACCTCTTAATCTCCCTCTCCTATTTCACCCATTCCCTCACCCTCTTCCCTCTGCCAACCACTAATTTATTCTCTGTATTTGTGACTCTATTTCTGGTTGTTTGTTTTCTTTTTGAGATTCCAAATATAGGTGAAATCATATATTTGTCTTTCTTTGCCTGACTAATTTCACTTTGCATTATACCCCCTAGGTGCACCCATGTTGTCATGAATGGCAAGATTTCATTCTTTTTTATGACTGAGCAATATTCCAGTGTGTGTGTTTATCACATCTTTATCTGTTCACCTTCAGTTGATACTTCCAGATCTTGGCTATTGGAAGTAAAACTACAACAACCATAGGGACGAATACATTTTTTTTAATTAGTGTTTTTGTTTTCTAGATGCATGTGAATCTCCAATCATCTCAAAATGAAAAGTTTAATTTAAAAAATAAAAAATAAAAAGTGTTCATACAGGTGTTGGATTAAGTAGTAAGTCAAATGTAGTGGGAGTGACTGGACCTTGATTAAGTGGAGAAATAATTAGGGTTGCTTTAGTCTTCTCCCTGAGATAAAGCAAAAATGCTATTAGAAGAGAGAAGGAACATCTAAGTGCCTCACTTTGCTTATTTAGAGAGAAAAATTTTTAAGTCATTTTAATTGACAGAATTTCCTTAATACCCAAAACATCATTAGACTGTGTAACTCTGTGTATAGACTGAATGCAAATTCAAGTTAAGTCAAAGGAATTCAGGATCAAAGTTCAAAATTCTCTTAAATGGTAGTATTCAATAATATCAGTAACTACAACTAAAGATCAGTTACCTTGGCTGCTGAGATTCAAGGAAAGTAGCTTCCTTTTTAACCTTGGGATTCCTCCCATTATTCCTATTATTTTGAGCATTAGGTTTGCATGCCTGTCTATGTTGCCAAAGTGAATGCTTTGTTAGGGTTCATCACTAATGTCTGATATATAGATTGGATGTGTAACTCAACCCTATGAACGTTTTTGAGTACTATCATCACACAGAGTAATCTGAAATTGTACATTACAGTTCCTGGCATAACACTTTTGCATTCAATTTTCTTCTTCTTCATATACTTTCTCCTATATTTTTCCTTAAGTGAATTCTTGGAGAAGTTAACAAAATACTCAGGAAAAACTCACTATTGTCCCATAAGATGCATTTCTTGGAGTTGCTTAAATGAACCATTTTGGCATCTGATTCTTTCTTCATGGATCTTTATGATGGTTAATCCAACACACCCTGATGATATTACAGATTATAATATTTGGCTCTTCCTATATTTCAAAATGTTATCTGTCTTTAGTTGTAAAGACTAAACTTCATCCAGGAGGAAGTTCATCACAATCTAAACATTGATTTGTGTGTGTAGTGGGTTGAGGGGCAGCAGGAGGATTATTTATCTTTGAAAAATACAATGTTTGGGGAGGAGTCAAGATGGCAGAGAAGTAGCAGGCTGAGACTACATCAGGTAGCAGGAGATCAGCTAGATAGCTTATCAAACCATTGCGAACACCTACAAATCCAACGGGAGATCAAAGAGAGGAAGAACAGCAATTCTGGAAACAGAAAATCGACCACTTTCTGAAAGGTAGGACTGGCGGAGAAGGGAATCCAAAGCAATGGGAAGATAGACCGCAGGGGGAGCGGCCAGCTCCTGGCAAGCGGTGGAGCAACGGAGCACTAAATTGGGACTTTTAAAAGTCTGCCCCACTGAGGGACATCGCTCCAGAGGCTAAACCGGGGTGAAGCCCACGCGGGGTCAGCGTGGCCCCAGGTCCCGCAGGGTCACAGAAGGATCAGGGGTGCCTGAGTGTCACAGAGCTCTCAGATATTAGAGCCGGGAAGCCGGCTACAGAGACAGAGCCGAGGAGTGAGCTCTCAGCTCGGGGTTACCTTGAACTGGTCGCAGGCTGAGTGAGCTTGGAGCACAGCCAGAGGCCAGGGAGATGGGAGTGATTGGGGCTTTTCTTTGAGGGCGCATTGAGGAGTGGGGCCCCAAACTCCCGGCTCCTCCAGGCCGGAGATTGGGAGGCCGCCATTTTCATTCCCATCCTCCGGACTCTACGGAAAGCGCTCAGGGAACAAAAGCTCCTGAAAGTGAACCCGAGCGGATTACTTAGCCCGGCCCCTGGCAAGGGCTGTACAATTCCGCCTTTGGGCAAAGACACTTGAGAATCACTACAACAGGCCCCTCCCCCAGAAGATCAACAAGAAATCCAGCCAAGACCAAGTTCACTTAACAAGGAGAGCAGTGGAATTCCAGAGGAGGAGAAAACAAAGCACAGAATTCATAGCTATCTCCCCATGATTCCTTAGTCTTGCAGTTAATTTAATTTTTTAATTTTTTTTCTTCTGCTAAATATTTTTTAACTTTTACCCTTTTCTTTTTTAACATTTTTTAACTAGTTTATCTTAACAATACCTTTGCAAAAAAAAAATCTTTTTTGAACCTTCATTATTATAGTCATATTTTATCCTTCATAGTATTTAACTTTATTTTTTGTATATACATAGGTTTTTTTTTTCTTCTAAAAAATTTGGGGTACAAATTCCTCTAGTAGATCAAAATATACCCTAAATCTAGCTCCAGGCTTGTTCTAGTCTCCAGCCTGAGCAAATTCTCTCCACTTTCTTTTTCTTTATTCTCCCAACCAACTTACTTTATCAACTCCTTTTTTTAGAAATTAAAAAAAATTTTTTTAATCTTAATAGGCATATTCCATCCCTTCATTGTGTTTAACCTTATATACATTTTTCATTCTTTAAAATTTTGGGAGGTAGTTTCTTCTAAGAGACCAAAATACCCCAAAATTAAGTGGGTGACCCTGTTCTAGTCACCAGTCTAATATATATATTTTTTCTTTTTTTATATTTTTTCTTTATTTGTTTTCTTTTTTTATTTTTTTATCCCCTTTTTATCTCAACTTCTTTTTATCCCCTTTCTCCCCACCCACGATTTGGGGTCTCTTCTGATTTGGTTAAGGCACATTTTCCTGAAGTCTTTGCCACCATTTTTGTATTTTATTTGCTCCTTCATATACTCTTATCGGGAAAATATGACAAGGCGGAAAAACTCACCACAAAAAAAAGAACAAGAGGCAGTACCAAAGGCTAAGGACCTAATCAATACAGACATTGGGAATATGTCAGATCTAGAGTTCAGAATAACGATTCTCAAGATTCTAGCCGGGCTTGAAAAAAGCATGGAAGATATTAGAGAAACCCTCTCTGAAGATATAAAAGCCTTTTTGGAGAAATAAAAGAATTAAAATCTAACCAAGTTGAAATTTTAAAAAGCTATTAATGAGGTGCAATCAAAAATGGAGGCTCTTACTGCTAGGATAAATGAGGCAGAAGAAAGAATTAGTGATATAGAAGACCAAATGACAGAGAATAAAGAAGCTGAGCAAAAGAGGGACAAACAGCTACTGGACCATGAGGGGAGAATTTGAGAGATAAGTGACACCATAAGATGAAACAACATTAGAATAATTGGGATTCCAGAAGAAGAAGAAAGAGAGAGGGGAGCAGAAGGTATATTGGAGA
>PISX010005777.1:0-104066 GCA_004024625.1 Mellivora capensis | reverse complement strand
ATTACAAAGCTGTCATCATCAAGACAATATGGTACTGGCACAAAAACAGACACATAGATCAATGGAACAGAATAGAGAGCCCAGAAATAGACCCTCAACTCTATGGTCAACTAATCTTCGATAAAGCAGGAAAGAATGTCCAATGGAAAAAAGACAGCCTCTTCAATAAATGGTGTTGGGAAAATTGGACAGCCACTTGTAGAAAAATGAAATTGGACCATTTCCTTACACCACACATGAAAATAGACTCAAAATGGATGAAGGACCTCAATGTGAGAAAGCAATCCATCAAAATCCTTGAGGAGAACTCAGGCAGCAACCTCTTCGACCTCAGCTGCAGCAACGTCTTCCTAGGAACATTGCCAAAGGCAAGGGAAGCAAGGGCAGAAATGAACTATTGGGATTTCATCAAGGTCAAAAGCTTTTGCACAGCAAAGGAGACAGTTAACAAAACCAAAAGACAACTGACAGAATGGGAGAAGATATTTGCAAACGACATATCAGATAAAGGGCTAGTGTTCAAAATCTATAAAGAACATATCAAACTCAACACCCAAAGAACAAATAATCCAATCAAGAAATGGGCAGAGGACATGAACAGACATTTCTGCAAAGAAGACATGAAAAAGTGCTCCACATCACTCGGCATCAGAGCAATACAAATCAAAACCACAATGAGATATCACCCCACACCAGTCAGAATGGCTAAAATTAATAAGTCGGAAATGACAGATGCTGGCAAGGATGCGGAGAAAGGGGAACCCTCCTACACTGTTGGTGGGAATGCAAGCTGGTGCAACCGCTCTGGAAAACAGCATGGAGTTTCCTCAAAAAGTTGAAAATAGAACTACCCTATGACCCAGCAATTGCACTACTGAGTATTTACACTAAAGATACAAACGTAGTGATCCAAAGGGGCACGTGCACCCAAATGTTTATAGCAGCAACGTCTACAATAGCCAAACTATGGAAAGAATCTAGATGTCCATCAACAGATGAATGGATAAAGAAGATGTGGTATATATACACAATGGAATACTATGCAGCCATCAAAAGAAGTGAAATCTTGCCATTTGCAACGACGTGGATGGAACTAGAGGGTATCATGCTTAGTGAAATAAGTCAATCAGAGAAAGACAACTATCATATGATCTCCCTGATATGAGGAAGTGGAGATGCAACATGGAGGGTTTGGGGGGTAGGAAAAGAATAAAAGAAACAAGATGGGATTGGGAGGGAGACAAACCATAAGTGTCTCTTAATCTCACAAAACAAACTGAGGGTTGCTGGGGGGAGGGGGGTCGGGAGAGGGGGGTGGGGTAATGGACATTGGGGAGGGTATGTGCTATGGTTAGTGATGTGAAGTGTGTAAACCTGGCGATTCACAGACATGTACCCCTGGGGATAAAAATACTTTATATGTTTATAAAAAAAATAAAAAATTAAAAAAAAAGAATATTTGGGATCAATTTTGTTTGTTCCTGCAGCAAATAATTAAGACTACGTTTCTCTCATTTTAAAAGACACAGGCAAAAATCGACAAGGCAAGAAACAAGTGTTGGAGAGGCTGTGGAGAAAGGGAAACCCTCTTACACTGTCGGTGGGAATGCAAGGTCGTGCAGCCACTTTGGAAAACAGTGTGGAGGTTCCTGAAAAAATTAAAAACAGAGCTACCCTATAACCCAGAAATTGTATTATTGGTATTTGCCCCAAAGATACACATGTAGTGAAAAGAAGGGCCATCTGTACCCCAATGTTCATAGCAGCAATGGCCACAACAGTCAAACTATGAAAGAAGGCGAGATGCCCTTCAGCAGCTGAATGGATAAAGAAGATGTGGTCCAAGGACGCCTGTGGCTCAGTTGGTTAAGCAGCTGCCTTCGGCTCAGGTCATGATCCCAGCGTCCTGGGATCGAGTCCCACATCGGGCTCCTTGCTCAGCGGGGAACCTGCTTCTCCCTCTGCCTCTGCCTGCCACTCTGTCTGCCTGTGCTCCCTCTCTCGCCCTCTCTCTCTCTGACAAATAAATAAATAAAATCTTAAAAAAAAAAAAAGATGTGGTCCATATATACAATGGAATATTACTCAGTCATCAGAAAGGATGAATACCCACCATTTGCATCAATGTGTACAGAACTTGAGGGGATTATGCTAAGTGAAATAAGTCAAACAGAGACAGACAATTATCATATGGTTTCACTTATTTGTAGAACATAAGGAATAGCATGGAAGACGTGGCAAAATCAGAAGGGGAGACAAACCATGGGCAACTATGGACTCTGGGAAACCAGCTGAGGGTTTCAAAGAGGGAGCAGGTGGGGGGACGGGTGAGCCCGGTGATGGGTATTAAAGAGCGCACGGATTGCATGGAGCACTGGGCGTTATACACAAACAATGAATCAGAGAACATGACATCAAAAACGAATGATGTACTGTATGGTGATGAACGTAATAAAAAAATATTAAAAAGTAAATAAAAAAATAAAAGACACGGGCATACCCTTCCTTCATCCTGCAGCTTTCTCTTGATGCCCTTACAACCTGCCTTCACAGCCAAGTGTCTGTGAAATATCTCCTTTTGCCTTCCTCTCTTGGATGCACGTCAGTTTGGCTTCTGTCTGCACCCACTCCTGCCAGCGTTCCCTCCTGGGATCCCAGATGCTGTCAGGTACTTTCCAGTCCGTGTCTTGCCACCTGCTATCTTCAGCGCGAGACAGGGATGACCTCGTCTCCTGGTCTCTTCTTTCTCAGTTTCTTCTCCCAGCTTCTTCCCCCTTCCATACCTCTGTTCCCTGCCTGCTTTCCCTATTTCAGATCCTCCCATCCCTGGCTGTGCACTAATGACTCCAGGTCTCCGCTTCCTCTCAGCCAGCTCTCCTGGCTCCACAGGTGTTTACCCAACTGCCTCCTAGACATCTTCACTTATTTGCCCCAGGGGCACATCGAACTCCACCGGCCCCAGAAGGAAATCATGTGGCTCTGGGAATGTTAATAGAATCGGGCCTCACTTCCTCAACTATGAAACAAGGCATTACTGATAGCCACCTCAAACAGAAGCCTGTTACAGAGATTAAATAACACGGAATTGTGTATTGCATAGACTCTAGCACACCGTAAAGAATCTACAAGTGTTTACCATCATTCTACCTTCACTCAAACCCATTCCTCCCCAGAGTCCCCAAATTGACTTACAAATCCACCACACACAACTCTCAACCAACCAGAACCTTGAGCAGGCTCCGTGACAGCTCCCCGTTCCTCAACCTGTCATTCTGTCCCAGGCAGTTCATCCCACTTCCTAAAAATCTGACCTTGTCTTTCCTTCTCCACTGTTGCCTTAAGTCCCCGGCATCCTCTGGGGCTTAGAGCCATGCTTTCCCTGACCTCACTCTTGCTGCTACACCTCCGTTCTGAAAGAGCACATTGCATGACACCACCCTCCCCTTAAAACCTGTCTGTCTCCCCACTGCCTCGGGGACAAAATCCAAACTCCTTGTAAGGGTACAGAGGATCTTCAGGACCTGGTCTCAGTCACTCCCTCTCAGTCCACACGACCCCCTAAGCTCCACTAGTCCTCCTCAGGGGAAGGTGATGGCAAAGTATCCATCAGGCTCAGTCACTCCACAACTTATTCTCCAACAGCCGCTGCTTCTTCCAGATGTACCCTGGGTGCCACTTCCTCTGAGAAGCCCTCCTGGACGTCTAGTCGGATAGATATCTTTCTTCTTTGTTCCCCTGGGTCTCCGTCCTTAACATTTATCATGCGTTAGGTCTTATCTGCTCATTTGTCTTTCCTCCCCACTAAACTGAGTGGTCTGCCGGCAGAAAGATTGCCTTTTACTTCCGTATCCCCAGAACCTAGCAGAGTCGCCAGCCAGCACACAGTTGGTACTCGAGGCTCGTGAACCAGGGCAAAGTGTTTCCGCCAAAAAGGAACCGTTTGGGGGAATCTGCAGCAAGGGTTAGCGAATCCCGCGACAGAGGGCTTCACGGGGGTTCCTTCGAGTATCCACTGCCTGCACGTCCTTCTCAGGGCTTCACTCTCGCAGTTAGAGCAGAAAGGGCTGCACAGGCAGAGGCTGCACGGGCGCCTGCAAGTGCACGCTCAGCGGGCTGAGGTTAAATCCTGCGCCCTTTGTTCCAGGCAGCGGAGAGCAAGTAGGTCGGTGCCCGCCCACAGCCCGGGCCGGGTGCAGGGCCTGCTTGGGCAGAATGGCACAAAAACGCACCGCGGAACGCCGCGTCGGGCAGGGGCGCGCGTGTGCGCGGGCCCTTTCCGCGCCAGCCTCCCGACTCCGAGGTCCCGCGCTCCCCAGCGCCCTCGCCGGGGCCCAGCCTCACTGCCAGGGTGTCTCCCGGGCCAGCCGCCACCGTCGGCGGGAAAGCGCCGGGCGTCCCGGCGTCACGCGCCAGCAGCCGGGCGCGCGGTGCGCGGGACGGGGGCGGGACGGGGGCGGGGCCAGTGCGCCTGAGGCGGGGCGGGGCGGGGCGGGAGCCGGGCACAGGAAGCGCTGGGAGGCCCGAGCCGTCCCAGGGTGCCCCGCGCGGCGTGGACTCGGGCCGCTGCCGCCATCCCGCTGGCGAGAGGGAGAGAGAGGCCCGCCCGCTCGCCGGTCGGGCCAGTGTGGGCCAGTGCGTGAGGGCGCGGGGGGCCGTGTCAGCGAGACGCAGAGCGTAGCCGCCACCGCCAAACGGACATGTTGGAGCCCAGCGCCGCCGCCGCCTCCTTTTCCTCCTCCTCCGAACGGGACTGAGAGGGGGCCCGCCACCCTCCGCCTCTGCCGCCCGCCCCGCCGCCTCGGCCGCAGCCTCTTCCTGCCCGGCCTGTGGCTCCGCCGCTCGTCGCTTCCCACCGCCCCTCAGACCCGGCCGGTTCCCCGGCCCCGCTCCGCCGCGGCGCGAGGTCTATGTGACCGGCGGGCCCGGAGCAGCCGCCGCCGCAGCGCGAACATGGACGCCGTCAACGCCTTCAACCAGGAGGTGAGGAGTGCTCCGGGCTGGGGGGTGCCGGGCCTGCCGCGGGAGCCGGGGCTCCTTTTCTCCCGCCGCCGGAGATTTAAAGCTTTGGTCGGGGTGGGGACGCTTCCTGCCCGGGTTCCGGGGCGGCGGGGCCTGCGCGGAGCGGCCTGTGGTCCGGGAGAGGTCGCGGCGGCCACGGGAACCGACCCCATACCCCTCCCCCATCGCCCACCCCCGGGCGGCGACCTCGGGCTGCTCCCCTCGCCCTTTCCGGCCTCCCCCAGCCCGCTTCGGCGCCGGTACCTCTAACTTCGCCCTCTTTCAGGTCCAGGCTCTCTCGCTGTCTGCTCCCAGCCCCGTTACTGGCTTCGCAGTGCCGGGAGCCAGCAAGGGGCTAAGAAAGAAGCGCGGGCGGGCGGGCGTGTGGGGTTGGGGGCGGGGGAGCGGGAGCATCTGCCGGTCGCTGGGCTGGCGGAGCGGCGGCCTCGGCTCTCCTGTTGCTCAGGCCGCTTCTCGGCGGCGGCTGGACTCTGATCCCGGGTCGGGGAGGAGGAGTCGGAGAGGGTGTTCATCCTCTTCTCCCGGGATGCACACACTTAGGAAATGGGGTTCCCAAGTGAAGAGGGGTGGCTTCCTTATCATTTCCAGTCATGAACGCAATCCTCTTAATGGGCTCCGTGGCCCCAACGTGACACCTAAAAAGTTGAATGGGAGAGGAGTACTTACTCCTCCTCGGCCCGGTAGAAAGCCGGCTTTGGCCTCCAGTCCCCCAACCCTTGCACTTCTTCCGCGGTACTTAATCCGCAGCTCCCTTCTAGGGAAACATTTACATGTGAAAACCTCCCCAAACCGGGAATAAAGCTGCCTGCCGCCCTAAAGCTCTATAGTTTTATCTCAAGTCATTCCAGGTGCTCTTTTTGGAGCATAGAGTCCACACGTCCTCTTCTTCCAAATGAGTTGGGGGGAGGGGACTTGACCATTTAAAATGCAATTACAGAATGGAAACAGTTGTCATGTGTTGAGTTGGATTATTTTCCTTTTCCAAACACTAGAGATAAACCCAACATTGAAAAAGTCAGATGTAGTTCTGTAGCTCTAGATGTCTTGATACGGCGTTAAAAACTTGTATCTCACAATAAGATTTTGTAAGTTCACTTGTAACAGAATTAACGTGCGATAACTTTCCTTTAGATTTGCAGTGCCGTAATATGGGATCCTCCAGTAACACTGCATGTAGGATCTTTTTTTGCCTTAGAGATTATGCTAGAAATGATTTGTCTTCAGCCGATGAGTGCATAAAATGTCTTAATTGGAGTAGCAACTGGCGTTGGACAGTGTGATGATTTTCAAAATAAAGAGATAATGATAATATTTTCGAATGTTTGATGACCATTGAATTTGTGATAATGCTCCAAAGATTTCAGGTTTGGAAGTTGACTTGGTTTCCTGAAGGCAAAATTCACTGGAATGTTGGCTCTGTGAGGGCAGGGAGTTTTGTTCTTTCCTCCTCCCCTCAACGTAGGAGCCAAATAATGGTTGAATGCATGAGAATTTTACAAATGGTACAGCAGTTTTTTAAAGATTATAAGTACATTTCTTTTCCAAGATGAACGAAGAAGGGGACTTTTAGAGTATTCTTGAGATCAGAAGTATTTGATTCTGAGTTAAACATTGTGGAAGTTGACATTAAGCAAAATATCTTATGCTCTGGAAAAGTGTGAGCAGGAGTTTTTACTCTGAAAAACCAAAATAAGGTGTGGTACTGACTTCTCAAAAAAGGAAAATGGTATTTTAACCTTTTTAAAATGTACAAAATGAGAATTTTCCTGTCATTGTTCACCTTTCTGCTCACATTTTTATTTCCATTCCTACTCTTTATGAACTCCAAATTACATTATGTTAGGTGAGTGTTGCCAGTTCTAACTTTCTTCTGAAGAAACTTTCTGGAGAAATTAAAATTCATCTTCTTGTGCTGTTTGATTTGCAGTACCTCTCAGTTATTTCTCCCCACTCATGAAATGTTATTGGTTAGTTTTCCTGTAACCTCAAATCTCTGAAGTCTTAACTTAGTTTTATAAACTTTTAAGTGCGTGCTCAGCTACAAAGCTGTGTCCTGAATACTGTGGTGCTACCAAGGATCTCTGTCTCTAGGAGCCTGATCAAATAGAGGACACAAGACTTATGCAAATAACTTTAACATGTGATAGAATAGCTTCCTTTGGGGCCCTTAAAAAGGTTGGCTATGGAGGTATCACCAAAGACTTGGGAAGAGAAGGTGGAGTCAGTTTTAGGATTTCAGAAGGTGTAGAAAGTAGTGATTGAAGGGCAGCAGTGCTGAGGAGTGAACAGTAGTTTGATTCCAAAGGCTACTGGAAAGGAAACGTGGTTAAGTAATTTGGGGCCTGACAAGTTTCATGTCTGTCTAATGTGTTTAAGTTCCACTTTTAGGCTCTGGGTAAGCTGAAGATTTTAAGTAGTGAGGTGATATTAAGAAAACTGCTTGATTCGTGTATATATATTGTAGAAGGCAGAGATTTGAGGGAGGTGGGCATTTTGGGGATGGAGGTAGAATTGAGTAAAATCTGGACTTAGCACATCTGT
This sequence comes from Mellivora capensis, assembly GCA_004024625.1. Classification (NCBI taxonomy): domain Eukaryota; kingdom Metazoa; phylum Chordata; class Mammalia; order Carnivora; family Mustelidae; genus Mellivora; species Mellivora capensis. The sequence goes on along the minus strand of PISX010005777.1, from coordinate 96,506 downwards.
AGTGGCAGGGAGAGGAGGGGAAGGATATGGGCCAGAGGAGTCCATGCACCAGCCATCTGAAAGGGTTATAAGCACCTTTTTAGGTGCTGGGAAAGTGGTGATGCTACTAACACCCCACATTTTAGGTGCTGGGAAAGTGGTGATGCTACTAACACAAGTCAAGCAGTCATCAAAAGCATATTTAGTGGACAAGGAAATATGTTTAGTTTTTGAACAGGTTGAGTTTGAGATTGAGTGGAAGAGTCACATGGAAATTTTTGGCAAGCAGTTAGTTGGGCATGTAGGACTCAAACTTGGAAGCAACCAAGAAATTGAGGAGGACATCTGGGAGTCACTTTCAGATGTGCCCTGGAGAAAATGGGGGGGGGGGTGCTGGGGTGAGCAAAGGAATTAATATTTAATAAGCATCTGTGGTGTATCACGCATTTTATAAATACATATCTGATACTCTCACAACCTTGCATAGACATCCACTAATAGATGAGGTAACTGATTTTCAAAGAAGTTAAATAATAATTGGCCCAGGGGCATATTGTTAGCTAATGGTAGAGCTGGGATTTGAATGCACATCTCCACATCTTAATTGCTGCCTAAAGATAATATTTTGTATAATACCGGGGGAGTGGTTAGAGATTAAGACTTAGGAAAAAAGTTACCTGTACCCCTGGGGCAAATAATACATTATATATTGACAAAAATAATTAACAAAAAATGTAAAAAGAAAAAGACTTTAAAATGCTACTAAAATTTGAGAGTAATGGGATCTAAAGTAAGGTTGAATGGTGTTAAAGGAGGTAAGAAAATAAAGGTCACAAATGTAGTCTTTTTTAGAAGTTTGGTTCTGAGGGATTTAAGGACAAAGTTGCTTCAAGAATGAAGGGAAAGAAGTACAGTTAACAGTGTAGTAGGCACTAATGGTAGCCCATTTGTATGTTTATATAGCATATATGTGATCTTAATAAGTGATGTTGAAGCCCTGGTCTCAGATGGGAGTAGAAGTTTGAGCATGTTGGGGGAGGGAAAGTGTAGAGTAGTACAGTTTAAAAATAAGAGGGCTTGCTTAGAACGCAGTTGTGGATAAAAGGAACGGTACAGATCAGCACAGGTAAAAGAGGTCAGTATCTCTGATACAGGAAGGAAGATAAAAAGAATGAAGTTATTAAAGACACCCATTAAACAGAGGACTTTTATGGTGAGGCAGTTTGTTAAGTGTTAAAGAAAAAAAGTTGTAAAAAAATGAGTCACCAATTATAGCCAATAAATTGTTTTCTGCTATGTTTATATACTCCTTAATGTGAAGAGTTTGGTATTTTGTAAGTTTGTTGAATGAATAAAAGTCATAGATTGGATTTTTTAATACATTGATTTCATTTTTAGCCTTTAACCAGTCTCTCTAATCCCAAAAAAGAGTATCTTTCCACACTTTTGGGAGAGGAGCATCATCTGTGATTTTAAGACTTTTAATTAGGGGCAGCTGGGTGGCTCAGTCGGCACCAGACTCTTGATTTTGGCTCAGGTCCTGAAATCAAGCACATTGGGCTCAAAGTTCAACATGGAGTCTGCTTGAAATTCTCCCTTTCCCCGTGCTCCTCCCCCCACTAGCGGAGGCACCTATGCAGGCTCTCTCTAAAATAAAATCTTTTTTTAAAAAAAAAAGACTTAATTAAAATAAATAAAGCGCAGAGACGATATAACAAGAATAGACAGTTGGTACTATTGTGTTTTTAATTTAAACTTAAAATATTACAAGTTAAAGTCCTTTCCTCCCATAGAGGCAATCAAAATGAATTTAGTATCAATCTGTGGTACATAAGTAATATATAATCTGTATTTTGATATGTGTAAGTGGTATATTGTACATATTTGTGGGGTTTTTTCCCTCAAACATTGTTAATATTAAGATCTCATTCTAATGCTGGTTAGTATGCTGCCATTTAAATAAACCATATTTTATGTATCTGGTTCCCCAGTTGATGAACATTCAAGTTGCTTCTCAGTTGTTGCTGACAAACACTGCAGTAAACTTTCTCAAACATGTCTCCATTGTATAAGAGTTTCTCTGGGACAGCTGTTCTCAGACGTGGATTTTGACTCCTTTAACTCTTAAAGGTTAAGGACTACAGAGAGCTTTTGTATCTGTGGCTGGTATCGTACATATATATATCATATATCTTTGGGATATTTATCATTTTAGAAATCTAGTCTGAGAAATGCGTTTATTGAAATAACAAACTCATTATATTTTAACATATATTTAACATTTTAAATGAAAAATAATGTTTCCCCCCCAAAAATGAGAAGTGACGTTGTTTTACATTTTTGCAAATCTCATTTAAACTTTGGCTTATAAATCTGGATTCTCATATGTACTTCTTTATTCAGTCTCTTGCAATTAGACACATCAGGTAGCCTCTGGAAAACTTTGCTGTACACTTGTGAGAAAATGAATGAAAGGGGCAAGAAATGTTTTAGTATTAAAATGAAAACAGTTTTTACCTCACAGACCACTGAAAGGAACTCAGACCCCCAGGGATCCGCAGACTATTGTTAGAGAACTACAGCACTGAGTTACTGAGGTGGTATACATCTCATGCTGTGTTGGAAGTGCAGAAGAAAACACGAGAACTTTGGCATTCATTTTTATCTTTAAACTCGGGCTAAGCTTTATGAATATTTTATGTATGAATTTACGTTGGTGCACTTAACCACTGACTTGTCAGTCTTGAACCACCGTGTTACCCTGAAGGAGGAATTGTGTTCCACATCTCAGCGGGGAGTTGCCACCTCTTTGTTTTCCCACTGGAAATTTTTGTGTACGAACTGTTGTATGTTTTACCTGTTGGTTACTACGTATGGTTATCTTCCAGAATTTACATCATATGAAGATACTTGAAGTATTTTTTTCTTTATCTGTTAATGTTCGTCTTCACTTGTTTTTGATCATTCCCTCCTTGGAGAGGTCTGTCTAAAGCAGTGGATAAAGAGTTGACACAAGATTCTTACTGTGTGGAAGAGACGTAGAGGACCCAGGCCACAGTTGAAGTAAAATTGGAGGTTTTTTTCCTTGACTCATTTGATCATGTTACGCTATTACCACAGGAGTTTTAGATATTAAAAATTCTTGTGGTATTCCTCTGCTCTTTCTTGACTCTCAGAGAATTGCTTATCTCCAGCAACGGTAGAGGTCTGGCTTACGGTGAGTGTAATAACGCTGGCTCTTCAGAGCTTTCTGTTGCAGCATTTATCACTGATGTTCTTTTTGAAAATGTCCCCTACCCTAGAAGTCTGGCCTTTCAGGGACGCCTGGGTGGCTCAGTTGGTTGAGCGGCTGCCTTCGGCTCAGGTCATGATCCCAGCGTCCTGGGATCGAGTCCCCACATCGGGCTCCTTGCTCGGCGGGGAGCCTGCTTCTCCCTCTGCCTCTGCCTGCCACTCTGTCTGCCTGTGCGCTCTCTCTCTCTCTCTCTCTGACAAATAAATAAGTAAATCTTAAAAAAAAAACAAAAAAAGTCTGGCCTTTCATTTACTATTATGTTTCAGAAAAAATTACATGGACATGTGATAAGGAACTGATTCAGAGAAGAATTGGAATCCTAGAAAAGTTGGCTTATAAATCTTGTGAAACAGAATTCAGGACTTAAAACTACATGGCAGAAAATTGACAGATGGTAGTTGGTATTGGGGCAGGGTGTTTTTTGCCAGATATAAATTGGGCAGATTCTCTGCCATGGAACCCAAGTGAATATAATTTACTTCAGCATTCCAGGTAACGTCTGCACACATTGAAATCTTGTTTTTAGTATATTTTAGTAACATGGTAGGAAAAAAGTTGTTACAAAGATGATGAACCTTAGTATTATTCATAACGTTTGTTGAGATAATATGCCAGATCTTTTTTTTTTTTTTTAAGCATACTTCAGAGCAACAGCATACATCTTTAATGATGAGCTAAGAACAAACTACACTACATTATTGGCTATATAGAATAAGCAGTTTAGCCATTATTGGTTCAAATTTTTGGTAACATTAGTTGATTAATATTCTGTTCCTATGGAACAAGAAAAAGTAGAGTTTGGTAGGACTAGGCCTTAAAATGATCTGTTGAAAGCTTAGACTTGAAGAGACATGTCTACATTTCTTTGTTAATATTATGTGTGACTAACAGTGTACTACCATGATTTTTTTTTTTTTGGAAAACTATTAAGATTTCACAAACAGTATTATTATTTTATTATACCATGGTCACTTTTGTCCTATTAAATATTTGCATGGTTTATTGATTACATTTCATTGCTGTATATCTAAAGCTCCTTACTAGTGCTTGTGAAGGCATAAGTATAGAAACTTTGATATTCCAGGGAAGCACATTGTATTGACTTATAGTTAATTCTGCAAGAAATCCAATGTAATTCTGGAGTGAAGTTAAGAATTAGAAGCTAAGGTTTAGGTGGAGTCAGAGGGTGGGGGGGCAGGTATTGGTGACAGCAGGGCTCAGTGAAAAGTAGAGGGCCATCCAAGTTCTTCTGAAAGTTATCATTTGTGTTTGGATAATTGGTGATTTTAGTATAAACCCATGTGGGTCAGTAATCTTAGTTGGAAGAGACTGTAGAGCAGTGGCACTCCTTGCATAGGTGACATCCAGAGCACAGTTTTTCTTTTTCTTTTTAACAGATCTCTTTTCTACAACAAAATTTATTCCAGAAATAATCATGAGAATGGCCAAGAAAGAAACCTGAACTTTATGCCAATTGCAAATATATATTACAGTGGGGAAAAGTTAATATTTTTAAATTGCATTGATACATTTTTGGGGAGAAGGTAGAAAAATTTACCTACATACTGGTCTGTCATAATGACTTACTAGGATATTCCAGTTTCTCTTCAATCGTTACCTTCTGCATATTTATCGGTGACTGTCAAGGTGATCTTCACATATTTGTGTTCATAAACCGTTATAGCCCGTTTGATCAGTCTTCATCTGTAATTGAAGAACACTTTTATTGGTTTTAATTATGAAAAGTTGTAAGTAAAGCAACAGACATACACTAGTTAAGGAGTCTCAAACATAAGTTATCTTTGGTTGGAAATTTAGGGAAAAAAACCACTTCACAATAAATTCTAGAGATCTAGAATGCCCTTCTTCCACATTGATTGTAGTGACTTTCAAATATCTCCTCAGTCCAAAAAAATAAAAAAGTTCATTGAAATGTTTCCATCAAAAAAGTCAGTGTAGATTTCTTTTAGTTAAACATTCTTTAAATTATGTGTAAATGTCTACTTCTTACATTTTGTTGAGTAGTAATGGCATTCTCCGTGATTTTTATTCATGGATCTTCAAGCTCTGTGTTCCACTATACCTTTGTTCAAGGCTGATACTGGCTGTTTGTAAATATTTATACCAGAAAAAAAGATCTCAGAAAGGAGAATTGCATTCAGCTATCATATTTTTAATGTACTCTTTAGACACACACACACACACACACACACATATAGGAACCATAAAATTGGAGAAACAAACTGAGCCTGAGTGCAGGCTGTGTACACTAAATCTCTTTGTAGTGACTCTCCAAATGAACAGGTAGGGCGAATCTACATGTTGGGGGCACTGACCACATAAGTGGGGGATTTCCTAATGAATTCCCACTTAAAATAGATGGCTTAGTAAAGGACATGTAGTAAAAATGTATAAATTTGATGCTTACATATTGTTGAAACTTAACAGTAACCACAGCAATAGATTAAAATTTAAACATCTCTGTCAACATGTGTTCGGGGAAGAAATATTTTATACCTGGTATTATTTAGAATTGCTAGTGCTCAGTGATGACAGAATGATTTCAGTCAGTTTTATTACTGTGTTTAGAGTCTTCAGAGACAATTTACCCACTGACTGCCTGACCTGTGTTAGTTTCTCCCATTGTCCCACTCTTGGTATGCTTTTAGAGAGCAATAGTTGATCAACTCTGTAGTCTCTCAATCTTCTGCAGTGTTTTTAAGATATCTTTATGCATTTTTTCATGAGTATTCTACTTTTTTTCCCTCCTTTTGACTTTGTCAGAGCTGAGTTTTAGCTAAAGTGGAATTATATGCTGCTTAAAGGAAGCCTATAATATGGAAATTTACAGTAATAAGCCCCCTTAAGCCTTTAGGAAGCATAAAATACTCTTCAGACTTTAATGGCCATATATCACCTTATTCACCTTAATTAAGAGATGCTGAATGATAAGTCACTTTGGAAAGGAGAGCCAGGTTTGGGGTTCATTGGAGATATGTTCAAATCTTTATAAAGGCTCTAATTGATTAATACCAAAAATAGGCAGATTCATAGAGACAGTAGATTATTGGTTGGTGCCAGGGAGGAATGGGTATAGAAGTTTTTGGAGGGGATCAAAGTATACTAAAGCAAAATAATGCTGATGGCTGCCCAACTCTGAATATAGTAAAACAAACAAACAAAAAACACTGAATTGCATACTTTAAAGGGTTGAGTTTTATGGTTTATGAATAAGAAAATATTAGTTTTTAGCACATCAATTCCATTATTTTGTTGCTGATCTGATTTTCTTTCCGTTGAAAACAGTCCCTAGTAGCTGCTGAGTGGCTCTGTCAATTATTTTGTTGATCTTGAGTTCTAAGTTTGTTTTATAGGATATCTTTAGTTTTTACATGCTATTTTAAGAAGTAATCCAGTGGGGACAGTCCAGGGGAAGGATAGGAAAGGAATCCTGCATCTGCTCCTTAACTACCAGACAGATGCCAGCTAATGGGCTAAGAGTTTTTTTTTATAGTTGTGTCTTTCCATTCTTTTCATTTTAAAGTTAGGGAAATGGAAGAGATGGTGTGAATTGACCAAGGCCACACCGGGTAATATGGCAGTTCTGAGATCTTACTGAGTATTTTTAAGTACCCATCTGAGCCCAGTCCATAGCCCCACATGGTTGCGCTGAAAGTTTTTAAGCAGTGGCTCTTTGTCTGCTAGAGTGTTTATGAGGGGAGAGGGCTCACTGACAACTTTTTTACATCTGAAGCATGGTAGCAAGTACACTATAATGTATACTTCTGGAAGGATTTGTAGAAGTTTAAGAATAATGAAGTTTGGTAAGTTTTTAAGTCATGCATAGATAATCCATTTTAAAACTTAAATGCACTTTTAGGCATTTATATTTCTTTTACTAACTTATATTCACAATTAAAATTTTAAATTGAGGATTTTATAAATTCTAACATTTTCATTTTTAGTCCCATACTTGTGCATAAATCCATTCATCACAACTTTGTGGAAAGAACTGGTTATAAATGAAATACATTAAATATGGGATAATTTTTCTTTTTTCTGCTAATCAAATGATTTTATATCCAGGAACTAATTTTTATTTCTTCAGTTGAAGTCTAGGAGAAAATTATTTAATTCACCAAAAAAAAATTTTTTTTTCCAAGGATTTTATTTATTTGAGAGAGTGGGAAGAGAGAGCAGGGGCAGAGGGAGAGGGAGAAGCAGGCGCTCAGCTGAGCAAGAAACCCCTTGCGAGGCTCAATCCCAGGACCCTGGGATCATGACCCAAGCTGAGCGCAGGCCCTTGAATTACTGAGCCACCCAGGCACCCCTCACTAAACTGTTTGAAGACAGTTTTGGGGGGACACAAAGTTCGCTAGTGTGAGGCACGGTAAAAGTAATTTTGCAATCTGGAATCTGCTAGTAGAACAATGACATAGAGAAAATATTTGCCATTTCTTAAAATCACCTTCTGGCCTATTTCTTGATCAAGTGAAAAGAAGTGGAGGATTGATTGGAGTTCAGTGAACCAAAATGTAGCTAAGGACTAAAAAAATGACCTGTTGTCTTGAGCTGGAACTGAATGAGTTAAAAGCCCTGCTAAACAGAGACAGCCTTGGTTCTAAAGTGGGAAGTTTGAATGAGGGGCTGGTGGTTGTTGGCTGGGTCAGTAGAACATGGGACTCTGGATCTCGGGTGGGGTGTAGCACCAGTTTGGTGTAGGGATTACTTAAAAAAAAAATTGGGGTAAAGGGTAGATTCTTGGAAATTATAGCAGAGTTACTCTTAAGTGAAGAATAAATTAAGGGCATACTTTACAGAGTAAGTTGTGAGAAATTAACTACTTAGAAAATTAGTTCTGCCAGCAGCAAAGGGTGACAAAAGGGCTTGGTGATATTATTAAAAAGTGTGGAATAATGCAGAGGATGTTTAAACTGTTTTTAGCCATGTTCTATTTTCTTTTTTCTTTAAGATTTATTTATTTATTTTAGAGAGAGAGCTTAGCCCTGGTGGAAGAGGGAGAGGGAGACAGAGTCCCAGGTGGACTCTGCATTGAGGGCAGAGCGGACTCAAGACCCTGAGATCATGGCTGGAGCTGAAACCGAGAGTTGGACACTCAACCAACTGTGCCACCCAGATGCCCCTGCCATATTCTTTTCTTTTCTTTTTTTTTTTTTTTAAAGATTTTATTTATTTATTTGACAGATGACAAGTAGGCAGAGAGAGAGGGGGAAGCAGACTCCCCGCTGAGCAGAGATACTGATGCGGGGCTCCATCCCAGGATCCTGAGATCAGGACCTGAGCAGAAGGCAGAGGCTTAATCCACTGAGCTACCCAGGCACACCCATACTCTCTTTCCTTAATGCACACAGAAATAATAAGTAGTTAACTCAAAAGTAGTTTCATATTTAATATTCACAATTTTTATTTGCACTTATAGGTGTAAAGCATTACTCCAAATTCTGGAACTAGGAGAAAACTTGGAGAGTTTGTAGGAGGATGTACTAAGGTAAAGATGTAGGAAAAGTATGAAAATTTTTTTTGAACTTGAGAATATTCTGTGCAGCTGTGTTGCTTGTAAAAATATCTGGTTAGGATCAAAAAAAAAAAAAAAACACAACCCAAATCTTGCCATTTACAACGATGTGGGTGGATCTAGAGGCTATTATGCTAAGCAAAAAAAAGTCAATCAGAGAAAGACAATTACCATATGATCTCTGATACAAGGAATTTGAGAGACAGGGTAGGGGGCGTCTTGTGGGGTTGGGGGGAATGAAACAAGATGGGATTGGGAGGGAGACAAACTTAAGAGACTCTTAATCTCAGGAAAGAAACAGGGTTGCTGTGGGTAGGGGGGAGGGATAGGGTGGCTGGGTGATGGACATTGGGGAGGGTATGTGCTATGGTGAGTGCTGTGAATTGTGTAAGCCTGATGAGTCACAGACCTGTACCCCTGACACAAATAATACATTATACGTTAATTTTAAAAAAAGAAAGAAAATATCTGGTTTAGGGATCTTTAGAAATCTGAAAAGTGAATTTTGTGGAGAAATAAATGGAACGATTTTCTAGTGCTTAAGTCAAATGAAAGACTGCTTAGTAAGAGCAGGGAGACAGTGGTTTCTTTTTCCTGACTTTTTGTTTCAACAGCCTTGTACATTTGCTCCCTCTTAGGAATAGTTCGTGTTAATGCCAGACTTTCTTGTCTCTCTATACCTTCCTCTAAGCAGGTTGAAAATTGGTTACCATTTGGGTTTCAAAGGGCTTCTGACTCTATGGAAAGTAAATAGAATTTGCTTGGCAGTAAAGTATGTCAGTAACTAAAGGGATACTTTCTTTAATGTGCAGAGGTCAACAAAATACAAAGATAATGATTTCTCAAATTTGAGTTTTATATCCACAAGGGCATCAGTTATTAGAAATATTTAAAGGGGCAAAATTTTAAATTTATTTTTAAAAATATGTTTTAATAATTTTGAAAAATTTTGATAACTCAGAGACAAGGTTTAATCCATGAATAAGCTATATCTGATAATGATGGTTCTGTATATTATTTTATTTATAATCAGAAGTTGAGAAATGCATTTTTGTCTCAGACACAGTTTCATTTTTAAAATCAATAGATTTTAATCTCTGTCCCTTTAAAATTAATGCAAATTATGTAAACAAATTAGGAAAAAAAGAAAATATCATCCTACTGAATACCATTAGTATTTTAGGGTGTTTTAGTCTTTTTCCCCCTCTACTTGTGTTTGGAAATATTTATACAGTTACCAGATCAAAATTTTTAATAAGTTATTTTCTGATTTTAAAATAGTCATCATGGAAGATTGGAGCATGTATTATTGTTTTAGATACATTTCTAGAAGTGGAATTGTTGGCTTAAAAGATAAAAAATTTTTTTTTCAGTTCTTGATACACAGCTTTAAATTTCTTCCTAAAATTAAAACTCCCCAATTAGGTCTCATCAGCAGAGGGCTCTGTTTGCTTGATGCCAATCACATTCATGCCAGTTAGACAGCTGAAGAATTGTGTCTCATTGTTTTACTTTGTACTTCTTTGATTATTGGTAAAGTTGAGCTTTTTTTTCTATGTTTATTAATTGGCTGTTGCGGTTTCCCTTGTTAATTGAGTTACTTTCCTCTACATATTTTTCAATTTCACAATCTCTTACTGTTTGCATATGTTCTACTTTCAGGTAAAACAGCATAGTTGGTAGAATGACATTGTACAAGTGATTGGTTTGCAACTCTCTGTACCTGTCCCCCATCATGTTGAATTGTCCAGTACTAAGAAAGTATTAGTTTAAAGATTTTTTTATTTATTTATTTGACAGAGATCACAAGTAGGCAGAGAGGCAGGCAGAGAGAGGGGGGGAAGCAGGGTCCCTGTTGAGCAGAGAGCCTGATGTGGGGCTCGATCTGAGGACCCTGAGATCATGACCCGAGCAGAAGGCAGAGGCTTTAACCAACTGAGCCACCCAGGTGCCCCAAGAAAGTATTAGTTTGAACAGACCTTTGGTATAGGGTACTTAAGGCATAAAGTGAAATGCCATGTAAAAGGAGCTGTTAACTATCCCTTTCCTAATTCCAGCAGTATTTTATGGGGTGGTCTTTAGGCTGTAATTAGATGAAAAAAGCATCTTTGCAGAAGAAAGTGATTATATTGAGTCAAATGAATGAAAGAGGAAGAAAGATTAAAATTAAATGCTTTGATACCTGCATCTATCAGGAGGGAGATTTGACTATCAGCCTGTCACTTTAAGTGTACATACTTCGTTTTGGAAGGATTCATATTTTTTCTTTAAAGTTTGTAAATAAGTATTAATAACACCAGCTTAAGGCAGAATTTGTCATCTTGGAGGTGATAATAGCAAGGAAGGAATACTGCATATATAATCAGTATGATTTGTTCTAAAATAAATTTGAGGAAAGCAAATTTTTTAAAGTTTAGGGGGAAAATGGTAGAGGTAAGCATTCCATTAAAAGATTCCTAAAGGAAACATTGAGGGATTAGGGACTAGAAGAGTTATTTAGACTAATATGGTCTTCTGATTCTTTTCCCTGCTTTGATAGCTCTATTTCAAAGAACAGGAAAAGGCATATTCCAGAAATCGAAGACTCAGTGCCAATAACTTGTATCTTTGCTGGTTCTGTTACTAGAAATTTCTAAAATACTCAGAGCCAGAACAGGTTCACTAACAATTCATAGCAGACCAAATTAAACGTTTCTCTTTTGTGAAGTGTGTTTTATCTAGTGAGGACTATAAACCAAGTATTTCAGAAAGATATGTGTCTTGATTTCATCATGAATACATTAGAAAAATAACGGCAGGATAAGAGTATTGTTAAGTCCATTTTAGCTGACAGGCAGTGTCTCAGGACTATACGGGTCATCCCCCGAGTAGGTCCTGTTCTTATTAATTTTTTAAAAAACCATTGAGTTGGAAGAAATCGTATAAAGCACATTCATGAAAGTTCATGAAATTTATAAGCTGATTGGAGTAGCTGCTACATCAAGCGCAGAAAATTACTTCCAGATGACCTAAGTAGATTGAAAGTACCGTCAGAAAACAACATAAAGTCAACGTGAAGATCTAGTTTTGATAGAGATTCCATTGAAAACAGTTTGAGGGTTTTGGTTTATTATAGATGTGGGTTAACAAAAACAAACGTTTGTTTGTTTTTGTTTTTTGTTTTTTAATAATGTTTTGGGGCCCCTGGGTGGCACGGTTAAGCGCCTAACTCTTGGTTTTGGCTCAGGTCATGATCTCAGTTGAGGTCTAGCCCTGTGGCTGGGTTCTGAGCTCAGCAAAATCAACGAAAGTTTCTCTCTCCCTCTTCCTCTGCCCCTTCCTGCCCACACGTGGTCTTTCTCTCTCAAATTAATCTTAAGAAAGAAATAAGGAAAGAAACTCCCTCCCCCATCCACTTTAGAATTCTAGAACCTTATTATAAGTTGCCTTGCTTTGCAGATCTGATGGGGTTAAGGATCTTGGAATGGGTTAATTGTCCTGAATTATTTAGATGAGCACAATGTAATCCCAAGGGTCATTATACAAGAGAGGGAGTAGAGTCAAGAAAGTGATGTGACAACAGAATCACAGAGGTCAGGGAGGAGAAGATACTACCCTCTTGGCTTTGAAGATGGAGGAAGAGACAGACCATGAGCCAAAGGAATGTAGGCACCCTGTAGAATCTGGAAAAGCCAAGGAATACATTCTGCCCTAGAACCTCCAGAAGGAATATAGTGGCCCTGCCAAAACCTTGAATTCAGACTAGGGAAATTCTGACCTCCAAAACAGATAAATTTGTGTTGTTTTTAAGCTGCTAATTTTGTGGTAATATGTTACTGCAGAAATAGGAAACTTAAAAAAAAAAAAAAAAAACAATCCACTGGATTCCATTAACACAGTAATGGATTATTATGTCTGTTATTTAATCCTAATAGCCTTATGAGATGAAATGTATGCTGTTAATCCCCATTTTCATATTCAGAAGATCCTTGAAGTTTAGAGAGGTTAACTAGTTAGAGTTTATAGTGTTAGTAAATAGCAGAGTATCATTTTACTTTGACTACCTCAAACTGAATTCAACATGTGTCACAGGCCAAATAGTCTCATTCTTTACCTTCTCTTGAAACTATTCCTTATTGGTATAAGGGATTGTGATGAATGATTCTTCATAATTTTTAGACTGCTTTGTGTATCAGGCTTCTCTGTATGTCCCATAGCAAGACTGTGTTCACATTTATACTTTCTGTAGTCATTTAGCTAGTGACAGAGGAAAAAGCCAAACACCTCTGTTGCTGGCAAGTACTTTTTTCTACTAATGCCTTCCATGTGGGGCTTGTGCCTTTGTTTGCCTATGCTTCCTCTATTTTGTATTAGAATTACATGGGTTTCTTTGGCTGCCTTGACATACTTGCTTTCACTGACAGATGACACAAGTGGTGACTAGAGGCTGTAGGAGTAGGGAGAGTGCCGCTCTTAGTGATACTTACTGAGCACTCGCAGATGATACACTAGTCATTCCATCTGCAAAAACTCAGTTCTCATTGAAGCCTCTGCAGTAGGTAACTACCATACCTTTTTATATATGAGGACACTGCATCCTATAGAGTTATGTAATTTGCCCAGAATTGTTTACATTGCTGGACCCAGAATCAAAACCAGGTTGTTCTGACTCTTTCCAGAGTACCCATATTATCTGATTTTTTTTTCCACTAGTAGAGTTTGTTGGAATTAAAGTTTATGGTTCTCATGCTTCTATATGAAGCCAGTGGGTTATTTTCTTGAGGTTTGTTGGCTGAGATTGGATGTTGGTCAGAAATAACTAGAGCCCAAATTATCTTTACCCCTCTTTCTACTCTATATACTGTGTATTCTAAACTTGATTGAAAAATATGAAATTTTTTTCCAAGTTGACAGTGCTGCTTTTTTCCCCACAGTTTGTTCATAAGAAATATGTTAATGGCTTAAGGACTTTATTCATTATTGAAAGTTGACAGCACTTAGTTTGGGGCTTTATTTTCCCTCATTTCTAAGACAAAAGACTTTTTCTCTGAGTCATTGCCTTTGACTGTCACCCCTGTAGTAAGATTTATAATTTTACATAGAGAGGTGTTTTTGCGTACATACCCACACACAAAACTGAGAAATTTCACTAAGTAATACTTACCTTGCTGTGTATAATTCTGTTTCATTTTTTTTTTACTCTATTCCACTAAAAATTTCTGTCACCCATTAAGCTCATTTTTATATTCGAATGTATCTCAGCCCACAGTTTGAAAAAACACTCATCTGGATTATTTCCAGGATTCTTTCTCCTTTCAACAAAATTATGTGTGGTGGTAGTAATAGGTGACGTCTGTTGTGTACTTACTCTGTGCTAGGTGCTGCATTAGTGGTCTTTATATGCGGTGTTTGTATTAAACTTGCCTTAATAAGTAGGGGCTAATTATTTTCATTTTACAGATGAAGAAACGAAGAAACAACTTTTCATACCTAGCAGATGGGGAGTCCGGATTTCCCAGGCAGTTGATTATTGGTCTTGTTCTTATTACTTTAACAGAAATTTATTGCTTTTAAAAATTCAGGAACTATAACCCTAGGACCCAGCAATTGCACTACTGGATATTTACCCCAAAGATACAAATGTGATCTGAAGGGGCACCTGCACCCCAATGTTTATAGTAGCAGTGTCCATAATAGCCAAACTATGGAAAGAGTCTAGATGTCCATCAAAGATGAATGGATAAAGAAGATGCGGTGTATATGTATACAATGGAATATTATGCAGCCATTAAAAACACCGAAATCTTGCCATTTGCAACGATGGGGATAGAACTAAATGCTATTATGCTGATGATCTCACTGATAGGAGGAATTCGAGAAACAAGACAGAAGATCATAGGGAAAGAGAGGGGAAAATGAGACAAGATGAAATCAGAAAGGGAGACAAACCATAAGAGACTCTTAATCTCAGGAAACAAACGGAGGGTTGCTGGAGGGGAGGGGGTAATTGGGTGATGGACCTTGGGGAGGGTATGTGCTATGGTAGTGCTGTGAATTGTGTAAGACTGATGAATCACAGACCTGTACCCCTGAAACAAAGTATACATTATATGTTAACTTTTAATAAAAATAATGAATAATGAAAAAATAAATAAGGTGAGTATACCTATGGGGGGAAAAATTCAAGAACTATAATCTGAGTCTTCTTAGATCACTACCACAAGGTTGTATACTTCTGAGAGATTTCTCAGCCAACAAACATGTCAATTAACTCTTATCTAAGATCATGAAATTTCAGTTTTGCTCTAGATCCAGTTAAGGACTTAGTACATTACCTCTAACTTACTGCTTGGCTGGACATAGCACTTTATCTCTGTGTCACTTATTTTTTGTTACTAAAAAAATCTTTGGGTCCGGTCCGTCCATAACAGTTATATATTGGTATACTTTCTTATTTGGGTCTTGTGCATACACACACGCGTGCGCACACACACACATACACGTGTGTGTGTGTGTATATATATATAATTGCATATACATGTGTATATTTATATATAACTTTTTAAAATTTAGTTGTATAGCCTATCATCTTTAATGTCTGTGTGCTATTCATTCCTCCAGGATAATGTATTATAGTATTAATGAAATAATTTCTTTATTGTTAGGTAGTTATTGGAAAGAACTTGAGCTTTGGGTAGTGTAGACTACAGATTAAATTTACCACCTAAATTATGATTTTGAGCAGATTCTTGAACTTTTATGCCTCAGTGTTCTCATGTGGAATTATAATATCTACCACAAAAGCAATTAATGTTTCTATTTAAATAGGTAGTGTCAGTGCACATAGTTACAGTAAGGTATATCAATTTCAGCATAATTTCTGGGTCTCTATATCCAAGGAAGGTATTGATCTAGATATCAGGGAACATTTTTGCCTTGCAAAAGGTAGAAACTGATGAATTTTGTGCTTCGAAGAAGTCAGTAAAATATTAGTAACATTCATTGAGCTTTCAAAGGTAATTTTTTCAGCCTCTGGTTTTGAAACTTCTCTATCTGCCTGTAGTATTGTTTTTCTTTATAAATTATATCAAATACAGATTTTCGGCTTTAAGATTAAAAAAGTCATTTGTAAAGGAAAGCAAAGACTGTCTAAAAAGAAATTTAAATGTGACAGAAGCATCGCAGTGCTCACAAGTAAATATTTTAAGGGCGGTCATCTGTAAAGCACTGAAACATGGCTCTGCCTCCTCTATATACCACTCACTGAGCTTGACACTTCCTGAGAACTCAGAAATTTGTTAAATTAATGAAAAATTATCCAAAACTGCATTTCTACCTCCTCACCTCCTACTTCTTTACCAGTTGGCCTTTGAAATCACTTTCAAAAACTAGTATCTGTTCAGCCACCTAATAGTCAAACCATGCAAGGTTTGCTTTGTACCTCTGACCACATTTGACCATGCCAAATGCCTTTAATTTCTGGTATTTATCCTGATATTATTCATTCGTGCAACCCCTTTCTCTATACCACAGTGGCATTTTGATACATCCTAGCTTATGTATTCTTTCTTGGCTTTCTTCTTACTACAAATGTCTTCTCACCCACACTCATGGCCTTGGCTCTGTGACTTTTCATTTTCTAGATTGGACCATTTCTGTGTTCAAGATCCGTATTCTCATGTCTGCCTGAACTTCAGTATAAATTGAATATGTTTAGTCATTATCCCTGAGTCAATATAATATATATATAGACAGGCACAGATGATTGCTTCATGTTTTGTCTGTATTCCCCATCATATTGGTCTCGTATGTATTTAATCTATAAGCAGCATTGTATTAAGGGTATGAATGTGCTATTAGGAATTGTGAGCTATAAGGGCAGCTGTGTGGCTCAGTTAGTTAAGTGGCTGCCTCAGGTCATGATCCCAGGCTCTTGGAATCCAGGCCCGTGTTGGGCTCCCTGGTCCTCCGGGAGCCTGCTTCTCCCTCTCCCTCTGTCTGCCACTCCCCTTGCTTGTGCTCACTCTCTCTGTCAAATAAATAAATTTAAAATCTTTTTTTAAAAAAAAGTGGGGGGGGGGGATTGTGTGCTATAAAATCTGCAAATTATAGTTCAAACCCATTCCCTGGACCTCATCCGAAACAGATGTAAGTAACCCTTTTGAGTATCATCTTAAACAGGTGGAAGATCATCTGTGTTAGTTAATACAGATTTTTTTTTCCTCTCAAGTTTTTATATAAATTCTGGTTAATTAACACATATGGTAAAATTGGTTTCAGGTGTAAAATTTAATGATTCCACACTTCCATACCGCACCCAGTACTCATCACAGCAAGTGCTTTCTTTAATACCCATCACCCATTTAGCCCATCCCCCACCCCCTCCCTCCAGTTGTTAATATGATTATAAATAAAATTATATACTACTAAATTTAATTCTTCCTTATACATCATAGGCCCTCAGATGCTAGTTCCCTCCTCTCTTACCAAGTCATCCTTCTTCATGAAATGTTTAACATCCTTTTTATTGGCTCTTTGATAATAGCGCTTAAGGGTTCTCTTGCTGGTGTTTTGCATGAATGGTTATAGTGCTGTATAATATAGTCTGTATTTTAATTTTTTTAACAAGTTGTAATTTAAATAGAGACTGTGGAGTATTTTATGCGATGGTACATTGGTCTGTCTTGTGTGCTCCAGTTGGCTGAGGTTTTTTTTGTTTTGTTTTGTTTTTTTAAAGATTTTATTTATTTATTTATTTATTTGTCAGAGAGAGCGAGCACAGGCAGACAGAGTGGCAGGCAGAGGCAGAGGGAGAAGCAGGCTCCCTGCCGAGCAAGGAGCCCGATGTGGGACTCGATCCCAGGACGCTGGGATCATGACCTGAGCTGAAGGCAGCCGCTTAACCAACTGAGCCACCCAGGCGTCCCTGGCTGAGGTTTTTTAATACGGCAAGTTGCTCACTGCTGAAGTAATCAAGGAGTGCTATTTGATACATTAAATGAGTACTTTTTGCTTAGGTTTCATGCAAATATGATTCTCTAAGCTTTTAGTGACCAGAGAAGTAGTTCTCACTGTTGTTCATTCTTAAAGATCATATATAAACTTTTTTGCATCCCTTTTCTCTACATTAAGTTACAGAGAAGAAAATAGAACAGCAGTAATAACAATTGCCTTAATAAATTTTATGACTTATAAATGGTAAGAAAATATCCTTTATAAAAATGCATGCTACATATCTCATGCAGTTTATATTTTTAGAATTTGTATTTAAATTGTAATATTTTTAATTGTTTTTTCATTTCCCATCAGTTTATATTAGTCTCAAAGATTACTGTCTCCTTTCTAATTGTTTTCTGTTAATGAGCATTTATTCTCAAGGATAATTTTTATTACCTTGGTAAAGAAATAATAAAGAATTGTGACCCTCTTCAAAGAATCACATTTTTTAAAACAAATTCCTTTGTTAATATCTGTGTTTTCCCCATTTTTTTTACATCTTAATTTTACTTATGGAAGAATTCTACCTTTCTCTGATAAAACCAGAGTATCTAATTCTTGTATTGATTATCTCCTGCATTCCATGCCTTTTCTAATATTACTGTTACTGTTATCTGTAGTCCCATTGTGTCTGTAGTTGTGTGAAAAGCTGTGAAAATTTTCTGAATTTTTAGGGTATATGGCCAAATAGGGCTATTTACCTTATGAAAAGAGACTTGTACTTTAGGTTAACTTCTTAGTGATCTAGCAAAGATCTGTGTCTTAGAGATTACATTTATGGAATATCAACATTGTTTGGAAATATGATTCATATAAAGCCCTGAAACTTAATTATTTCACAGTATCTTTTTAGGATTGCCTTGGTTACTCCTTTAGTTAAGCATCCGACTCTTGATCTCAGCTAGGTCTGGATCTCAGGGTAGCAAGTTCAAGCCGCACTGTGTTGGGCTCCATACTGAGGGTGGAGCCTACTTAAAAAAAAAAAAAACAACCCACAAATTATCTTTTTAGAAATCCTAGGGTGAGTATGTGCCCATGATTAAACAAAATGCAAATAGGCACCCGGGTGGCTCAGTTGGTTGAGCTGACTCTTGGTTTAAGCTCAGGTCCTGATCTTACTTAGGGTCCTGGCTTGGAGCCCCTACATGGGCTTTCCACTCAGTGGGGAGTCTGCTGGTTTCCCTCTCCCTCTGTGCCCCCCACCCCGTGAGTACGTGAACATGCCCTTTCTCAAATAAATATTTTTTTTTAACCAAAACAAAAGCAAACAAGAAAAGAAGAATTTAAGAAGCTAGATACAAGCTTCTTAAAGTCAAGATTTTATCTTTGTAACTCTCTGTGGACTCTGATTAGGTCTTGTTTTGATTAAATATTGGGGGAAGAAGTGTGCATGTGTGGTTGAATCTCATGGGGAGCACATTATTGTTGGATTTACTATCATGAGATTTGGTAAATATGGTGCTATTTTTATGCCTGACTAAATCAAGCAATTGTGAATTCCAGCATTTTAAATTTCTTGCCTAATTTAATACATCTTTCTCCAAATGAACCTTAAAATTATTTGAAGTTCTCCAAAATCTCAGGTTTGCATTAAATATTGAGTCATACTATTGCCAATCTCAGAAACCCCTGGTATGTTTCCATTCAAATTATTTCTGAGTTCTTCAGTAAAATTTTCTAGGTTTTGTTGTTTTTTTTTTTTAAGTTACAGTTTTAGTAAATATCTTATTTTTTCTTTCTTGCTATTTTTAGTATCTTTTCCCATTGTATTTTCTTGGTAGTGATGCAGGTATATAGGAAAGTGCTTGGATTTTCTTTACGAGCTCAATTGTTCAGCTTAGTTCTGGAAGTTTGTTATTCTTTTAATTAATAAATTGCATTATCTTTGTAGAAGTGGGGGGAATTGACCTCTAGCTTTTAATTTCTAAATTATTTTTGTTTTTTAAGCTCTTTTCACTTATGGATATGAAACCTCCCATCTCTCGAGCCAAGATGATTCTTATCACTAAAGCTGCTATTAAAGCTATTAAGGTAAGAATAAAATATATTTAACTCAAAAATGTTTTTGAAATTTTGAAAATACTTTTAAACATGAGAATTCATCCTCTTAGTTTAGGCGTGAATCAAAGAACAGTAACTAGCTTTTGCTGAAGACACGTGATAATACAGTGCAATATATTTGAAATGTAACACATTTCAAAACCTTTTTTCCTTCCTTTGTTGTTTTGGTATCTCCCATTTATATTTTTTCCAACTTTGTTGAAGTATAATTGACAAAATCAAATTTATTTAAAATAATTATTTGTTTAAATAAATTATTTTTTTAAATGATGGTTTGATACACTTACACATTATGAAATGATTAACACAGTCAAGCTAATTAGCACATCTGTTGCCTCATGTATTTGCTGGTGTGTGTGTGTGTGTGTCAGAAAGTTGAATAGAAGTAGAGAGTAGAATGAAAGGATTTTTTCTTTGTTTTAGTTAATTCTTGCCATAAATCAGCTGAGTATTAGCCTCATACTTATATTAAAAAAAACAACTCGGGCTCCATGAAGTTAAATGTTTTCCTCAAGATCACACCTAAGTAGCTGACTCATTTTAGAAACTGCATTATTTAGTTCCAGTTCCACTGTTCTTATCGGGCTCAGAGTTGCCTGAATATACTGCTTTATTAAAGTTTATTGATTAAAAATCTTTAATAAAAGGACCTTTTGGGGGTATTTTTGTAGTTTCTGTTTTGGTTAATTCTCCTCTGATTCATGATTGTTCACTTACTGACTAGGGATTATTTGTCATGGTTCATTCAGTATTTTGAGAATTCACATTAAGTATTTTCTAATTATATTACTGAATATGTAGAAATACGTAAACTGTACAATAATTTTCTTTTAATTCTTTTCAGCTTTATAAGCATGTAGTTCAAATAGTAGAAAAGTTCATCAAAAAGGTAACTATCCATTTCCTTATTACTTCATTTTAGTTATGATGAGTATTTGTAATTTACTTTGTAAATTGTAATTTGGTTGCTTGCTTCTAAAGCCACTCTACCAAAAAAGTTGTCACTAGGTGTTCTTGTTAATCGCTTGAGTTTGTTTTTTAACCAAAAATGTATAGCAATGCTCTTTATTAATCAATTAGTATAAGGTAGGCACTCAGTAAGTTTCCTCTATACTCAGCATGGTCTTCTCTGAGTCTGATGTGCCTCCTGTGCCATTTGCCCTGTTTACTTCATTGACATTTAACTCATCTTGAAGTATTTCAAATGAAAGCAGTTTGTAAAGTTTTTCCAGCTTTTTCCTGCTCCTATCATAATTAAATCATTTCTTACTTCTACAGTTGTATCTGGTTTTATAACCATGTGATTAGCACACATTTGTCTCACCAGGGGAGGACTGAGAACAGAGACTTAAACCTCTCTGTCTACCCTTCCCCTCCCCAAAACCTGGAGCTGTGTTTTGTAGTACGAACCAGTAAATGTGTGTGGCATTGTCTTTAATCCATGGCCTTTGAATACTAACTGAGAGTTAGGAGTTAGAGTCCCAACAGACCAAAAAAATGATCAGTAGAAGTTTTTATAGTAGCAAATCAAAGTACCAATAAGTAAAATGGAAAAAAATTAGAATTACCTATTTGCCACCACCCCAAATTACTATGATATTTAAATTTGGATCTACTCATTTTTTAATTCTGTACACGTACATTCATAAAAGAAACTGGTGACATCAGTAGCTGCTTTCCCACTGAATTTATCATAAAAATGTCTGCAAAAAGTATTCCATTGCATGATTGTTTCCACAATTTACTCAGCTAGTTCCTTTTGGACATTTCAACTTCAGTGGCTGGCCTTAAGGAAAAAATTAGCCACATCTTAATGGTTTTCCTTATGATAAATTTCTAGATGTGGAATTGTCGGATCAAATAAGGCTTTGCTTTTTTTGCTAAATCATCATCCATAAAGGTACCACCAGAAATATATATGTGTCTGTTTCTCCTTTCTTCTTATTAATTTGGTGGGCCAAAAATGTGATCTCTCCTTTCAGTTTTTCTTTCCTCTGGTACTATACTTGAGTACATTTAAAATTGATGTTACTAAAACTATCTTTTTGATAACTTTAAAAGGTAGAAATTATTTTTTTTAAGCAGGATGAATTGGGAGTAGAGAGTATCATAATAAGTGGATTTGTGTGGAAGTGGCTTAGGGATTGGTAAAGTAATGTTGATTTTGGGAAATTGTCGGGGGAGAGAGGGATCAGAGAAAAGTAAAATATTGGGCATCTGGAGAGTCAGGAGAATTGGTAGTCCTGTACAGACCTGTGGGAAATTTGCCAAGCTAGCCAATAAAAGAACCAAACACTCAAGCAGTTTCTAAATAGAAACAGTCATTGGATATACAGAGTTTATCCACATAAAAGAGAGATTATTGGGCATCAAATTGTGATTTTGCTTTTCTTGTATTAACTTTGCATCTTTATCTTTGTAGTGTAAACCAGAGTACAAGGTTCCAGGATTATATGTAATTGACTCAATTGTGCGACAGTCTCGTCATCAGTTTGGAACTGATAAAGATGTTTTTGGGCCAAGATTCTCTAAAAACATAACCGCCACATTCCAATATTTATATCTTTGTCCATCTGAAGATAAGGTATAGTTAATAATTTTAAAAATAAAACTTGTATTATTTCTATATTTAAATGTATATTATATATTTGAAAGAGAATTATATGGGGATCTCTGTGAACTTGAAACAAAACCCAGTGTTTTCTCTTGTGGCCATCTCATGTTTATGTATTTTCTTGTGAAATTCTTCTAGAATATTGTACTGTTGAAAAAGGAGTTGGAAATATTGACTTGTAGTTGAGTGATAAATTCTGCCATAGAAAAAGGCATTACTTATCTCCTATTGTTGCTTATTCCAGAAAGAAGGGACCAATAATTGATGGCTTTCCCTAGCATTTTGAGAGGCTGGAGCATAAATGGTATTCATTAGCAGTCAGACTACAGTATTTAATTCCTCATTTTTACAGCAGATTTTACTATGTACTATAAAAAGGGTAGAAGAAAGAACATTACAAACATGATAACTGCACTCCCAGTAGTAGGTGGGAGAAATACACTGCTAAATCCACACAGATGAATGAAGACATTTACAGTGAACACTATATAAATTTGGGTGCTGTGGATTCTATATCTATATTCTTAGAGGAATGTTCTTAATGGGAAAAATATACAAGACAAAAAAATTATTTCCTGAGTAGGACATAAGAGTTATTTTTCCCATGAATAACACATCTTCTCTCAGTCGCCATCATATTTACTGGGCCATAAAACGACTTAGCTATCAGTTACAGGCCAGTCTCTTAAATGTTTTAACTGTTAAAATCATCCTGAAGAAATTCTTCTTCACTTCATTTACTTTTCTAAGATAATTGCTTTTTTTTGTCAGTGATATGATATAATGAAAACTTGAGGTACATTTTTTATTATGTTTGTTTTGATTATCTAGCTTATATATATTTTTTAAATTTATTTATTTGTGGGAGAGAGAGCAAGCGAGCACGGGCAGACAGAGTGGCCAGCAGAGGCAGAGGGAGAAGCAGGCTCCCTGCCGAGCAAGGAGCCCGATGTGGGACTCGATCCCAGGACGCTGGGATCATGACCTGAGCCGAAGGCAGCCGCTTAACCAACTGAGCCACCCAGGCGTCCCTAGCTTATATTTTTTTGTTTCTTTTTCCCCCTTGCTTTTTATTCTAGTTTATACTACTGAAGAAAGGCTGATTAGGGTAGTTTTAACCAGGTGGTAATTCTAAAGATAAAGTTTTTTTGTTTATGAAACAGACTTAGTATGGAATTATTAGCTTAGAGATTTCTTTCTTTTTTAGAGGTATAATACATTATTTGTGAAAATATTCATTGTATGTTCATGTTTTATTGCACGTAACAGAGTAAAATAGTCCGTGTGCTGAACCTTTGGCAAAAAAATGGAGTGTTCAAAATTGAAATTATTCAGCCTCTTTTGGACATGGCTGCAGGAACCAGTAATGCTGCCCCAGTAGCAGAAAATGTTACTAATAATGAAGGTATGGCCAAGTATATCTGTGAACTTAGAAAAATACTGGTATAACTTTTGTACGTGAGAAGTTTGTGGTCTGATTATATTGGTGGAATTTTTCCATAAGAAAGACATTTGAATTTACATCTTGGAAGGTATGGTTTTCTTTTCACAGTTCTTATTTCTAATAAAAATATGCTCTTTCATGTATTTGCTATAGTACAGAGTCTAGTACCATGATCTTTATTTTTCCTGTATGTTAAACTAAATGCAGTGTTGTTTTAGTAAAAAAGCTAATGGAACTTTAAAAGGAAAATTTGAAGATTAAAGTTTTTGCAGGTCTTAATGGCCTTTTCTTTTTTAGGTTCACCTCCACCTCCAGTTAAAGTTTCTTCTGAACCGCCCCAAGCCACTACAAACTCTGTACCAACTGTACCACAGCTGCCTAGCTCTGATGCTTTTGCTGCTGTGGCCCAACTGTTTCAGACAACTCAAGGTCAACAGGTAAACTACCATCTCAAGATTAAATTCCTTGCAGTTAGGTATTCTTTTCGGTTTTTATTTTCCATTCCTAACTAATGAACACATTCAAGGGAGGAAATACTTCTCCTTTTCACTTAGAAAAGCATTTACAAGGCAGGTAACAGCATAGGGATAACGGGCAATGAGGGAAAGGTGAGAAATAAGGGAGCCATGCGCTGAGCAGTAACAGTGCCCCTGTGAAGAGAACTTCAGAACCGCTGACTGGTTGGTATTGTTGCTCATGATTCTAGCATTTCGGATTAACTTCAAAATTATATTTGGATTGGAGATATTTTTTACATTTTTCTAGAAAACATTTCTTTACCTTGTTCACAGTTCAGTGTATTTTCTCTTTTTGACTGTTGTTTTCTGCCTGTTGGGGTATCAGCATACATGTTTAACCTTAAATGACACACGTTCTGTCCCTGGTATTTACAACAGACTTAACCTTTACTAAAAGGTGTATGCTTTTTCCAGTTCACTCTGTGCCTGTGCTGTTTTTAGTTACCTTTAAGATTTTTTTTTCTAGTAAATCAACCTTTTATACTGGGATTATACTTTGTTATGTGGTTTATCAGTTCTCCCATTCTTTAAGCTTCAGCAGATCCTTCAGACTTTTCAACAGCCTCCAAAACCGCAGTCGCCAGCCATTGACAATGCTGTGATGGCTCAGGTCCAGGCTATCACAGCTCAGTTAAAGACAGCTCCTGCACAGCCACCTGAACAAAAAGCTGTTTTCCCCCCACCTGAGCAAAAAACTGCGTTTGACAAGGTAGGCTTACTTCTCTTACATAACCCACCTTGACTGTTTATACCACTGAATTTAGGATATGGAAGTTACTTCTTTCTTTCTCTCTGGATTGTTCATTTTGTTGTTTTGTGGCTTAAAGGATTTCCCCCCTTGACAGCAAAACATTGATTATTTTTCCTGGCTGTGTGTTGTACTGTGTACTCATTGCAAAAATTTTTAGTAAATTGGAAGTAGGAAGGTCAACAGGATAACTTTCACCATTAACCCCTGTACTTAGAGATAACTACTGTAAGTTTTTGCTGTATGTCTCTTCTAAACTAATTTCCTGGGGCTAGGTTTTTCTTTATTTGGTCATAGTATGTATGTATATTATACAATATATGCATGTTTTATGCATAATATATAAATAAATATACACACAGTTTTTAACATGTTTTGATCTTAATTCTCTTGTCATTTTGAAGGTTTAGATTTAGATCTACATTTTTACTGAGTGCTTATTGTGAGGAGTCTTCATTACACGTGCACCTCACAGTTTAGCCATTCCCCTGTTGACAGACACCGAAGTTGCCGTTTGCTTTTTGCTCTTAAAACTTAGTTACCATATGTATAACTTGAGAGTTTCCTTGGTTCAGTGTCTTCCAGCTGCTCTGTTGGAGGCATGTTTAAGGAGCTGCAACTAAGGATATAGATGTGCTGGATTCATAGAGCTCAGAGCTTCCTGCGGAAATGTCAGCCCAGACTACTCTGTCTTACTTGTTTTATGTCTTGTCTGTTTATTGGGTTTATGACTGTATAAAATTTTTTTGGTCTCACTGCCAAAAATACAAATGTTTGAAAACCCTAGAACTAAGTGACATCTTTTAGCTTAATCATCTCCAAAATGTTTTATTCTTTCCAGATTTTAATTTTAAGATATAATTTTATTGCTGGTAGTCCAAATTAAGAATCCATTTGGTTGGGGCACCTGGGTGGCTCAGTGGGTTAAAGCCTCTGCTTTCGGCTCAGGTCATGATCCCAGGGTCCTGGGATCGAGCCCTGCGTCGGGCTCTCTGCTCTGCCGGGAGCCTGCTTCTTCTTCTCTCTGCCTGCCTCTCTGCCTACTTGTGATCTTTGTCTGTCGAATAAATAAATAAAATCTTTTAAAAAAAAATCCATTTGTTAAATACTAGTTGTCATTATATCTTCATGATTTATGAACAACTACTCACTAAAAGAAGTTTGGATAAAATTTCAAGTCGAAAAGGAGTGCATGCTTATAGGGAAAAAACACAATACAGGAAATTCTAAAGTAAAAAGGGAAGCAATTACCTGCTTGGAACAGATTTGTATATGTTTTTTCAGAGTTTAGGAAAAAACTCCACACGTATGTTTTTTTAATTTTATATTTTCTTTTGGTAGTGTTTTTTGTGTGTGTGTATATATATATATATATATATATATATATATATATATATATATTTATATTTATGTCTGTCTTCATTCCATCTGGAACCTGTTTTAGAATAAGGTTCAAGATAGTTGTATCTTGAACTTTTTGGAAATAGCCAATTTTCCCTCCCTATTTTGTCATGCATTGAATTCTCATTTGTTTCTGTGGCCTTTGTGGGCATTTGAACTCTTTTATGTCCTCCTAATATAATTATTTCTGCATCATAACAATTTAACTGCTTGCAGCTTCTGTACTATATTATTTCATTTCCAAGTATTACACACACTCCCACACACATGCAAAGCGAGAGGGGGACAGATTGGTTAATTTGTAAGGAATTGTTTGACATAGTTGTGGAGGCTGGCAGATTTGAAATTTGTAGGGCAGAAGGCAGGCTGGAAATTTAGGCAAGAGTTAATGTTGTGTGTGTGCAGTTCTGAGTCTGAATTCTACAGAGCAAGGTTTTTATGTTGCTGTCTTGAGAATTCCTTCTTGGGGAAACCAAAGTTCTTACTCCTAAAGCCTTCGCTGAGTGTTTGAGGCCCACCCATATTATGGAGGGTATTTCTTTATTCAAATTCTATTAATTTAAATATTAATCACATTTTTAAAAGGCCTTCACAGGAACATCTAGATGAATATTTGACCAAACAACTGGGCATGGTAACCTAGCCAAATTGATAAAATTAACCATCACATCATACTTTTCAAGAAGAACTTTAACATAAATTTTAGAATTTATAAGTTAATTTAAGAAGTACCAAGAGCTTTACATAGAATGTCCATTTATTAAAATCCCTTTTAATACAAGTCTTGTACATTTATTATATCATTTATTTCTAAAATGTTTAGTCATTTTTCCTGTTTGTTTCTTTTATCTTTTAAATGTTCATGATACTAAACACTTAGTTTTTAGTTGGTTCTCAGATTTCTGGGTAGCTACTAAATTTGACTTTTCCTCTTCAGTATGTATGCCTATTTCTTTTTCTTATTGTACTGGTGGCTGGGACTTCAAAAAATACTGAGTAATAGTAATGCTGATGGAGTCCTTTGTTGGCCAAGTGGTTTGGTTGGTGGGTGTTGGTCAGTTACATGAAGTTCAGGAAAAGAAATTCTGTGATTTTCCTGTGACTAAAAGGTCTGTTTTAAGCTAGTAGAACAGCTTCAGCTGCTTCACAGATCTTCACTTTCCTAGGAAGCAACAAAAACGTCTTTTTGTATCTTAGTTTTAATTTTTTAATTTCTTCAAATCATTTTCAAAGCAAAGGTATAAATCTTAAAACTTTGAAGAACACATCTACATGTGAAAAAACAGTAAAGACCAGAAGTTTTGTTTTTTTGTAGATAGTCTAGACCTGAGTTTTAATTTTGACTCCCATCATTGACTCTGTCTTGATGCTGAGTCACTTAAGTATTCATTGTGCAGCACTGTAAAAGTGACGGCAGTGTCTAGGCTATGGTGCTTTGAGGATTAGATGATACACTAATGTGTGTAAGACAACAAGGTGTCTGGGTCGTAATTAGGTCACTCAGTTACTATAAGAATTTTTTTTTAAGATTTTGTTTATTTATTAGACAGAGCGCACAAGTAGGCAGAGCAGGAGGCAGAGGGAGACAGAGGGAGAAGCAGGCTCTCGGCTGAGCAGGGAGCCTGATGTGGGGCCCGATGGGATCATGACTTGAGCCAAAGGCAGATGTTAACCACTTAACCAACAGAGCCACCCAGGCGCCCACTGTAAGAACTTTTAATGACGTGGCCTAGCATTAAAAAGAAACAATGAGGGGCGCCTGGGTGGCTCAGTGGGTTAAAGCCTCTGCCTTTGGCTCAGGTCATGATCCCAGGGTCCTGGGATCGAGCCCCACTTCAGGCTCTCTGCTCCGAAGGGAGCCTGCTTCCTCCTCTCTCTCTGCCTGTGATCTCTGTCTGTCAAATAAATAAATAAAGAAAAAAAAAAAAAGAAACAATGTTGTCCAAGAAGGGGACTTCCTTTCCCAATTCAGAAATCTCTTATCCAGTAAAGTAGAACCATAATTTCTAGGCAGAACTACCACAGAACAACACAAGTTTAGGAATTTGAGGTTGAAAATCCATGACCAGAATGGGCACAGCTTGAAGGAAAAGACTGCTTGTTTGAATGCCAGAGACTGAGAGATTTGAAGTCGAAAAGAACAGTGTCCACATCCCAGTTCTACCATTTGGTGGCTCTGCGGTCTGAGTAATGTTTCTTAATCACCTGGGTCTTAGATTCCTTGTCTATAAAAAGAAGAAATTATATCTAAGCTCTGTGTACATTGCAGGCCTCTTGTGATGAAGTATCATACATAGATATGTAAACAGTAGATGGTGGTAGGAGTAGGTGTTTGTGGTGTTACCTTCCTTTCTGAACAAATGTCATCTTATTTTTAAATGGCTCTTCTAGACATGTGATCTTGTGACGTGTTGAGCTAGCTTGCTTGTTTCCTTCCCTCCTTCCATGTTTCTGGTACTCTGACATGAGCTGTCAAGCTTTAAGGAAGAAGTTGGTGTCCAGGTAGTAAATTCTTCATGGCCGTTTCTGTGCCATTCTCTTTTTTCTTTGTCATATTATTATGTTTTTGAGCAAGCAGCATATGGACATTTTTCTTTAGGGATTTATAGTGATTGGATAAGACAGTCTTGGTACATTTTATAGTTAACTGAAAGTGTACACCCATTTTCATGTGTGCAAAGTTCCAAACGTTTTTAGTGTGTATTTTATTTTATTTATTTTTTTAAAGATTTTATTTATTTGTCAGAGAGCGCGCAAGAGAGCGAGCACAGGCAGACAGAGCGGCAGGCAGAGGGAGAAGCAGGCTCCCTGCCGAGCAAGGAGCCCGATGTGGGACTCGATCCTAGGATGCTGGGATCATGACCTGAGCCGAAGGCAGCCGCTTAACCAACTGAGCCACCCAGGCGTCCCAGTGTGTAAATATTTTAATACTTATATTGCTAAATTAACTATAAAATTAAAGTGTATAGAAAATAATCAGAAAACACTGCATTTATAACTGGTGAAGAAAAACAGTAAAAAATTCTTTTTCAGGGGCGCCTGGGTGGCTCAGTGGGTTAAAGCCTCTGCTTTCGGCTCGGGTCATGATCCCAGGGCCCTGGGATTGAGCCCCACATCGGGCTCTCTGCTCGGCAGGGAGCCTGCTTCCTCCTCTCTGCCTGCCTCTCTGCCTACTTGTGATCTCCACCTGTCAAATAAATAAAATCTTTAAATTAAATTCTTTTTCAGATGGCATTTGTGTGGCATTGGTTTGTCTGTGAACCAAGGTGCTAAGGGGCGAGTGGGAACACAAGATGGTACATGACTGCGCTGGGATCGTAGATGATAGGAGATATCTGTTGTTTTTATCAAGTCTTTTGTGTAGTGTATCCCAACCCAACTTTATTATTTTTTTTTCCAATCCCAATTTTAAAATGGAATATTGATGTACCTATTCCAGAAGCTACTCGATAGATTTGATTATGATGATGAGCCAGAGGCTGTGGAAGAATCAAAGAAGGAAGATGGCACCACCGCTGCCGCCGCTGCACCTGCCGTGGCAGTTGCGCCTCCCGCGCCCTCCGCCACCACGCCGGCCCCTGCACCTGCTGCTTCCCCTCCACAGGCGCCCTTGTAAGTTCTTTCCTGTGCTCCTCCATGGATAGAGTTGGGAGTTGTAATCAGGCATAAGACAAGTGCAGTTGATCGTTGGCACAGCATGATGATTAGGTAGGGGTGCCAACCGGCCCACAGTCTAAAGTCTGCATTATAACTTGTCTCCCCCAAAACTTACATAGCCTACTCTTCTGGAAGCCAAACCTGTACACATACTGTGTTCTTCGAATAAAGTAAGCTAGAGGAAAAACAGTGTTAAAATCATAAGGAAGAGAAAATATGTTCACAGTACTGTACTGTAGCCAAAAACTATAAGTGGATTCACATAGTTGAAACCCATGTTTTCAAGGGTCAACTGTAACTTCAGTAACAAAGTCATTTTTCATATAGTCATTGTTTTTTAAAATGATACTTGGGTTTTCTTTTGAATGGAGAGGAGATGCTATCAGATTTACAGTTAAAAATGGCTTTTACGGGGACACCTGGGTGGCTCAGTGGGTTAAAGCCTCTGCCTTCAGCTCAGGTCATGATCCCAGGGTCCTGGGATCAAGCCCTGTATCGGGCTTTCTGCTCTGCGGGAAGCCTGCTTCCTCCTCTCTCTGTCTCTGCCTGCTTGTGATCTGTCGAATAAATAAATAAAATCTTAAAAAAAAAAAAAAAAAAAGGCTTTTACGTTGGGAATAATGCTGGATGTAAATTAATGTAGGCAAGTACATGATTCAGTAAGATGTTAATTATTAATGACTCCTGAACAGCATTCTTAATGTCTCTGTAGTATAAATGTGGCTTAGAATCTTACGTGCTTTTGAATGGATAAAATGAAGATTGCTCCTCTTTTTTTAGTGGGTTTCCTGGAGATGGCATGCAGCAGCCAGCATACACACAGCATCAAACTATGGATCAGTTTCAACCTCGAATGATGACGATACAGCAGGACCCAGTACATCATCAGGTATACACATTTTTCTCACCACTGAGTTTTAATATGTGAGGATCTGTTCATTAGAGCATATGGATTGCCCTTCCCAGCCCACTGTTAGCTGTGTGTTTGGCTAAGTAGTACTGCAGCCGCAGTCAAAGCTGTTGTGCATAAGATTGACTTGAGTTGTTTTTTGTTGTTTTTTTTTAATTTATTTATTTGTCAGAGAGAGAGGGAGAGAGAGCGAGCGAGCACTGGCAGGCAGAGGCAGAGGGAGAAGCAGGCTCCCCGCCGAGCAAGGAGCCGGATGTGGGACTCGATTCCAGGACGCTGGGATCGTGACCTGAGCCGAAGGCAGCCGCTTAACCAACTGAGCCACCCAGGCATCCCTTGAGTTGTTATTTTTAAAAAGCTTTAATTAAAACAAGCATACTAAATATTACATGCTTATAATTTAATAACAGGTAGTTTTGTTAAAACCATTTAGAGAGAGATTATAGCTCTGTTTTAGGTACCTGGCCTGCTTAATGGTGCAGCTTTTTCCCTTGTGAGGATCTTTTTTTGGGGGTAGATGTGTGAGATGCTTTAGAGGGTTTTTAGTTCTCCACATTCAGGAGTATAGTTTGAAATCTGCAGTGAAAGGAACTCTGGAAAATTGCAAGAAGTTTGTAGGGGTTTGCTATTGGGTTTATTTTAGCAAATCCTTTATTCAGAGTTTCCTAAACTTGACTGCACAGCTAAATGACAGAGGTAGGGATCTAATGCTAAAGTCAAATCTAAAGAATCTGTTGTTGTTGTTTTTTTTAATGTACAGATTCTGTTTTATAACCAGCCTTGGGAAATACTACTTCGTATCCTTGGGTTAGAAAGGGTTCTGAGAAATACTCTGAAGAGTATGTTCATGTTCTTATGTGTATCATGTTTGATCTGTTCTGTAATTTGCTAGTAGGAAATTGATACTGTGCTTTTTAAGGATTTTATTTGTTTTGAGAGAGCAAGAGAGCACAAACAGAGGAGGGAGAAGGAGAAGCAGGCTTGCCACTGAGCGGGAAACCTGATGTGGGGCTTGATCCTAGAACCGTGGATCATGACCTGAGCCAAAGGCAGATACTTAACCAACTGAGCCACCCAGAGGTCCCGATAATTATACTTTTAATATTGTCCGTATTGGAATGGCACATGCAGCAATATGTTACATTGTGGTTTACTCTCATTATTAATATGATATTTTGAACTCTAAAAGTAGGGATGTTTATTGAAATTCCCCTTAGAGTAAATTTTTTAAAAGTGAACCTGTATGTCAGTGCTATGGCCACTCTCCCTCCCAATTGACTTGATTGCTTTTGAAGTCGAAGAGAGACAGTTGCAGTACAGTACCTCTCTGAATTTTAAGTTTATTCGGTCACATTGTTCCTCTTATAAATGAAATTATGTCTTTAAATATATGAAGTCAAGCCTTTGTTTCATAATTTTAAAAATGAGTTCTAGAATTTTTAACCTATGTACTTGATGTAAATTCTTCAGATAAATACTACACTTATGGAAATTGTTAATTGTTATTGTATATCACTACATGGTTTTTCCTTGATCAAAATTGCTTGAAGATATTTTAGTTTTACATCAAGTAACTAAGGACTTTCCAAATTATTTTTGGTAGCTGTTAGTTAAAATCTACTCACGTGCTTTCTTTAAAAACAAAAGGTTCCACTTCCTCCTAATGGACAGATGCCAGGATTTGGCCTTCTTCCTACACCTCCATTTCCTCCCATGGCTCAGTCTGTGATTCCTCCAACTCCACCCGTGCAGCAGCCTTTCCAAGCTTCTTTTCAGGCACAGAATGAACCACTAACACAGAAGGCACATCAGGTAAAACTTTATTCTCAGATTGGTTATCTTTTTGGTTGCTTTGACTTATGTGCAGATTCCTGCCTGTTTGCTTTGTTATCTTCATTTTTGATTGTGGAGAAAGACTTATTTGGGCACATATTCACCCTTTCTGTGCCTAAAGCTTTTCATCTGGAAAGTGGACATAGTAATAACCAATTTCCGTACGATTCTGTGAGGATTGAGACAGAGTCCAGAATGCTTG
This sequence comes from Mellivora capensis, assembly GCA_004024625.1. NCBI lineage: Eukaryota > Metazoa > Chordata > Mammalia > Carnivora > Mustelidae > Mellivora > Mellivora capensis. The sequence continues at coordinate 63,332 of PISX010005777.1, read as the reverse complement.
ACTAGAATGCCTAGTTTACCACTGTAATCAATGGTTTAATAAAATTATATGTAACTTATACGAATTTCCAGAAGTAGAGAAATGTTTCTTCTAATCTTGTAAACCATATAAAAACTTTTTTTTCTCACTGATGGACAGTCATTATTAAACTAGTATTGTGGTGTCAAGTAACCAGAATAAAACTGTCGAGGCAAAAGATTTGTAATTTAGCATTTTTTAGTTTTGTCTTCTTGCCTTTATGATTTCCATTTCTCTCATTTAATGATGGGTGATTGGGTTCTTTTTGTTTTTATTGATTTTTAAAGGAAATGGAAGTTGAACAGCCTTGTATTCAAGAGGTTAAGCGGCACATGTCTGATAACAGAAAGTCAAGATCTAGGTCAGCATCCAGGTAATTGATAGAAAATGTTTTTCCAATCCTGTGTGTCTTAGGAGACAAATTAAAATCAAACTGGATTATTTTTAGATATGCAATGTTACTAAAATAACATTTGGTGTATTTGTATGTCTGTCTTTGTAGAGTGGGAGCAGAAGTAGTGATGTAAAAAACTAAGGCCTGTCATCTTACCCTTGCTTTTCCCCTGGAGTTGCTCCTGCAACTCCATATATGCCTGCACGCATATATGCATAGAATGATAGGAATTCTGTGTTCACAGTTCCTTTACAAGTTGATCGGACAACAAAAATGGAACGGTAATAAGTAATATTGTAAACAGATAATATTTTTATTTGCTGCAGAAAAGAAGTTAACTGAGAAGATAGATACCAGTAGTAGCAGTCTTTCTCAGTGACGACAGCTTCTTACACTCCCAGGCACATAATTTAGTATAGTATCAAGTTATCAAAGATGAGAGCCTCTTTTATAAGCTAGCAGCCTTATTTATCTCATTTAAAATATGTGCATGCTTTCTAACTTGCAACATATTAAACTTTTTAAAAATGAATTCTCTGCTTTTGAATTATTAAATGTCTAAACATTAAACTTCCTAGTTATATTTTTTCTTTTTCAGATTAATACCCACTTACATTTTCAGTTCTTTCTCTGTATTCTATCCATGCTCCTCCTCATGAAAATGTTAGGTCACCCAAAAGAAGGCGATCTCGATCTGGCTCTAGATCTCGAAGGTCCCGCCATCGACGTTCTCGATCCCGGTCCAGAGATAGACGCCGACATTCTCCTAGATCTCGGTCCCAAGAAAGGCGAGACAGAGAAAAAGAAAGAGAACGCCGACAAAAAGGCCTTCCTCAAATCAAACCAGAAACTGCAAGTGGTAAATTAACTTTTACATTCAGACTTCTTGCATTATTTTTTGTGTATCTTGGGTATAAAATGTTTCATAACTGTTAGCAACATACTGCTTTATTTTCTCTTTTTTGTTTGTGCTTTGGCATATACCCTTGACTTTGCTTTGATGTGTTAAACATAAGGAATAACACGGAGGACATTAGGAGAAAGAAGGGAAAAGTGAAGCAGGGGGGGAATCGGAGGAGGAGAGAACCATGAGAGACTGGACTCTGGAAAACAAACTGAGGGTTTTAGGGGTTAGGGGGATAGGGGGATGGTTGAGCCTAGTGGTGGGTATTAAGGAGGGCACGGATTGCATGGAGCACTGGGGGTTATACATAAACAATGAATCTTGGAACACTGCATCAAAAACTGATGATGTACTGTATGGTGACTGATACAACACAATTAAAAAAAAAACTAGCTGTAAAGCAGCAGTAAGGAGTGAACTCAGCTAATAGTGATGAAGAATAAAGTGATAGCATGTCTTGAATTTAATGTATGAAATGGAAGCCAATGAACTAGCACTCCTATACATGGAGAGGTTTTACAGTTTACAGAATATATTAGCTTGCATTATCTCTTGAATCTCATCATGTATTTAGAATATGTTTAATAAGGTATGCTAGACACATTCATGATGTAAGTTTGTAGTTACTGTTGAAATTTTTATTTATACTACAAGTAGGGCATATGTAGAGCTTCTGATTGGGAGATATTACCTAGGATACAACATAAGAGAAAAACCATCCGTGTATACTCAACAGTCAGGAAGAGACAGCTGTGTTAGTGGACAAAAACAGCTGGACTGTTTGTTGATCGAGAGAGTTAGGATCGGGTCTTCTGCTGCTCACTTGCCAAGGGTGGCCTTGGACCAGTTATTGTATCTCTGGCCCCGGGTTAGATCTGTCCACAAAAGGGCCAGATTTTTATCAACTCTTATGTTGTTCAGCTATCCTATTCCATTTCTGGAAGTACTACCACAATTTTCTAGGATATTTTTGGATGTGTATGGGATTAGCTACTTAATCTTATGGTATCATGTGACTTGTGCATCTTTTTATAACAATTTTCTTTTTATTGTAGAAAAGTACAGTGCTGCTCATTATCAAAATAGATATATTTTTATGATTATAATTTTATTTTAAGTTTGTAGTACTACACTCTGGGTGGGACAGCTGGACAAAAGGACTACTCAACAAGATGTTGCCAGTCTCTTAGAAGAGTTCGGTCCAATTGAATCAATTAATGTGAGTGTTTATTAAATTATGTAATGATGGACAGGTGTGATTAATGTCACGTGAAATTAAGGACTTGAGACCCAAGTTAAAATTTGCCCAGCTTTGTAAATGTGGCTAGTGTAAGTGTTAAGTCCAGTTTAGCACTCTCTGCATTTAACCACAGTTCTTAGATAACCAAGTTTAATTTGAAACCCTTTTGTACAACAATCTATATTAACAAAGCTTGGAGAACTGTAAGTTCATTATAAACTGGCAGCTGAGACCAAACTCGAATTGCCAGTTTATGATACCTTAATCTCAGATTATAGAACCTGGCTTCTTGGGATGGGTAGGGGTCAGGGGAGTTGGGGTTGTTGAAATTGGTTATTTAGTATTTATTTAATTTTGTTGCTATTTTATTTTATTAAATATTTTGGAGCAGATGATTCCTCCCAGAGGTTGTGCCTATATTGTTATGGTTCACAGGCAAGATGCTTATCGTGCCCTGCAGAAACTGAGCCGAGGAAACTATAAAGTAAACCAGAAATCCATAAAGGTACAGTTTTTATACCTTGTAGTTCATTTTTAAAAAATTTAACACATAACATTATTTGGCTTTTTAAAAACTAATTTTGGACACTGAAGCATTTCCTATATATCTTTTTAAAGAGCTTATCCTAAATATTAACATAAAATTTTAAATGTTAGGTTCATGTGGAATTTCATTTTTTAACAAAAAGTGTAGATAGGTTCATCAAGGTATTTTTAATTAATTGGTGCGTTAAATATAATTTCATTTTTATACATTTTTAAATGTTTTTTTAAATACTATACATTTTTTAAAAAATTTTTTAAAGTTTTATTTATTTTGAGCACCTGGGTGGCTTTAGTCCGTTAAATGTCTGCCTTTGGTTCAGGTCCTGCATCGGTCTCCTTCCTTGGTGGGGAGCCTACTTCTCCCTCTGCCTGCCACTCCCCCTGCTTCTGTTTTTTCTCTCTCTGACAAATAAAATCTTTTTTTAAAAAAAAAAGTTTTATTCTAGTAATCTCTATACCCAACATGGGGCTCGAACTTAAGACCCCAAAATCAAGATTCACATGGTCTTTCGAATGAGCCATCCAGGTGCCTCTGAATTTTACACACTTTTAAAGTTTGCTATCATCCTTAGAATACTAACTATTAAAAATATTCAACAGTCGGGGCGCCTGGGTGGCTCAGTGGGTTAAAGCCTCTGCTTTCGGCTCAGTCATGATTCCAGCATCCTGGGATCAAGCCCCGCATCAGGCTCACTGCTCAGTAGGGAGCCTGCTTCCCCCTATCTCTCTAGAGACACTCTCTGCCTACTTGTGATCTCTGTCAAATAAATAAACAAAAATCTTAAAAAAAAAAAAAAATTCAACAGAGAGGAAAACATGTAGGTACATAGGCATTCTTCCCATAAGGGGCCAGAGTCAGCATTTCCTTAGTGTCATAACAGTCTACCCTTTAACTGCACTGCAAAAGGATTTTGTCTAATATGGAATAATTCCAAAGTACCCAAGACTTTGGAAAGTGGTCCCTGTGCAGGGAACTTCATTAAGCCTTCCCTGATAAACATTGTTTTCCTTTTCTCTAAGTTTTATGTTGGCTAAATTCAGAAGTGAGTGGTTCAAGGAGTGGGTAAGGAGGTAATGCCAGTTAAATTTGCATAAAGTGGGAGAAAAGGTTAACCAGTTTCCTGGCATCAAATTGAAATCTGGGGATAGCAAGGCCAGATTATTCCCCTTTTGCCACCAAGTCTGAGTTATTAGAAATTCGAAAAACAATTAATTCTCAAAATTGATCTTCTTTTCCCTTTCTTTCTTTTTATACTTTGACTAATGGTGATACAGATTGCCTGGGCTTTAAACAAAGGAATAAAGGCAGATTATAAGCAGTATTGGGATGTAGAACTGGGTGTTACTTATATTCCATGGGACAAAGTCAAGCCTGAAGAACTGGAGAGTTTTTGTGAAGGAGGAATGTTGGACAGTGATACACTTAATCCAGGTAAAACAGTATTTAATTTCTTTTAAAATTCATCTGTTTTCTTGACTGTAAATATGAAAAATGTTTTTTCACAGTAGGAAGTGATTTTTGAGATTTTTCAAGTACCCTCTATGTGCTAATCTCTCCATAATAAACTGAGGGAAGAGTGGTAGATAAGATAGATGGGGTCTTTACCTTTAAGGCAACTTCTCTTTAGTGGGACAGATTCAGACATAAATGAAATAATATTGATTATGGGGTTAAATCATTAATTGCAGTATAAGTAGATCGTAATGGAATTTTTCACTGTGAAAACCTAATGGATCAAATGAGTCTTAAACTGAACATTATTGGTATTGTGTTTTAATTCAGTGCTTCATAATAATTTCTTTGAAAACATTTAAATGTCCAGAGAAACAGTCGAAAGTAAACATATAAGATAAGGAGGTACAGTTACCTGTGCGATGAGCATTTAAAATGCCGGATTGATAGTAGGAGTACACTGGGAGAAATAGCCTCAGGTGTGGGCATGCGCTGGAGATCGCTAGATAGCTGGACGAAGTGGAATGCAGGGTGCTGTGGCAAAATAGAAGTAAGTGATTAAAGGAGTTTGAAGCAAGTGGAGTTGGTTTGAAAGCCAAAAAGAGGTGAAACCATGCTGGGCCATTCCCATACCTTGACCTTGTTTCCCACAGTGCATGGTGCCTTCACTTTAGGGTAGAGCTAGGTTTCTGTTCAGGCAAATAGGTATCAGGGCGTGACTGTGTGCCAGGCATTCTGGTCCGGGTAAAAAGAGTCTTGCTCCTCCCTCCTGGGACCTTTACTCCAGACAGTACTCTGTTACGGTTAAGAACATGGACTGTTGGGGCGCCTGGGTGGCTCAGTGGGTTAAAGCCTCTGCTTTCGGCTCAGGTCATGATCCCAGGGTCCTGGGATCGAGCCCCGTGTCAGGCTCTCTGCTCCTCGGAGAGCCTGCTTCCTCCTCTCTCTCCCTACCTGCCTCTCTTGCCTACTTGTAATCTCTGTCTGTCAAATAAATAAATAAAATCTTTAAAAAAAAAAAAAAAGAACATGGACCGTTTAGCCAAATGTGTATATGTTGAATCCCGCCTCTGCCACTTAGCAGTATCTGACCTTGTTTTCCTTAATTTCCAAATTGTTTTTCTCATTTATAAAATGGGAATAATAATGGGGCCTACTTACAGATGGTTATGAGAATTCACTGAATTAATACATATTACTTAGAACTGTGTCTAAGACACAATTGGCATTCTTTTACATGTTTATTATTGTTCATTTGCTTAATATTTACAAGATTAGCATAGGCATTTCCTTAATCATACTGCTGGGTTTTTTATATAATCAATTTTTTAAATTTTTTAAATTTAAAAAAAAATTTTTTAAATGATTTCTATATTTAAAGCTATAAACTGAAAATGGCAAACTTATATTGTTAAATTTCTTTAACTCTCATAGATTGGAAAGGAATCCCCAAGAAGCACGAAAATGAAGTTGCTCAAAATGGAGGGGCAGAAGCCTCACATACAGAACCAGTATCACCCATACCTAAACCTTTACCAGTGCCTGTCCCTCCTATTCCTGTCCCCGCACCTATAACAGTGCCACCTCCACAGGTAAGAATATTTGGAGCACTATTTAAACTTGTGTCTGAAAGATAAACCTTTCTAAATCTTATTTATTTAGATGTATGTCTAGATTAATGTTCAAAGACATGAATCCATAAATGTTCATATTTTGGTATGTCAGACCTACTTTTTATAAACTCTAATACATTCTCCATAAACACCAACAAAATCAAAGTAAATTCGTATTGCCTGACACCTGTCTAGATTATTAAGTGTCTTTATAATGTTTCAGGCTTGAGATCCAAACCTAATAGCATTTTACATTCTGTTTCCTCTTGTTTTCCTTTATTGGATCTTTATTCTTTGGAGACTTCATGTTCTGAGGGAACTTAAAGTATATATCCCAACAAGCATCAATTTTGAGGGAAAGAGGGTTTCTCAATTTTCAAATTGTGTGGCGCTATCATGACATTTTTTAATGGATCAGTTATTTAATAAATTGAGGTCCACTTAAAATGAAAGCATATTCTTAAATGTCTGTTGTCTGGTCATTCAGTGCATTACTTCAGAGGAGAGAATCTGGATTCTAACAGAACGTAGTTTGAATCCCAGGTCCATTGTTTGTTCTTCACAACGTAATTTTGGGCAAGTCACCTAATTTAAGCTTTAATTTCCTATCTGTAAATGTGCAAATTCCCTTTCTTGGCTTTGGCTCTGGTGTTCTTCCTAGGTCAGAGTTGTTTTGAGGATTAAATGACATAATGTATATTAAATACTCACCGTGTTTCCTGTACCTTTTTCAATTGCTCACATTAAATCAGATAAATCTGAACTATCAAAAAACTATCACCTAGCCTTTTTTTTTTAATTAACATATAATACATTATTTGTTTCAGCGGTATAGGTCTGTGATTCATTAGTCTTAACACAATTCACAGTGCTCATCAGAGCACATACCCTTCCCAAAGTTCATCACCCAGCCACCCTATTCCTCTCACCCCTTTCCCCTCCGGTAACCCTCGGTTTGTTTCCTGAGATTGAGTCTCTTATGGTTTGTCTCCCTCTCTGTTTTTCTTTTTTCTCATTTTTTCCTCCCTTCCCCTATGATCCTCTGTCTTGTTCTCAAATTCCTCCTGTCAGTGAGATCATATAATTGTCTTTGATTGACTTACTCGTTTAGCATACATAATACCCTCTAGTTCTACATCCACCTCCTCGCAGATGGCGAAATTTGGGGGGGACGGGTTGATGGCTACATAATATTCTTGTGTGTGTGTGTGTGTGTGTGTGTGTGTGTGTGTGTATACACACCACATCTTCTTTATCTTTTCATTTGTTGCTGGACATCTAGGCTCTTTGCATAGTTCGGCTATTGTGGACACTGCCGCTATTAATGTTGGGGTGCACGTGCGCCTTTAGATCACTACATTTGTACCTTTGGGGTAAATACCCAGTAGTGCAATTCCTGGGTCATAGGGTAGCTCTATTTTCAACCTTTTGAGGAACTTCCATACTGTGTTTCCAGAGTGACTACACCAGCTTGCGTTCCCACCAACAGTATGAGAGTTCCCCTTTCTCTGCATCCTCACCAGCACCTGTCATTTCCTGACCTAATTTTAGCCATTCTGATTGGTGTGAGGTGGTATCGCATGGTGGTTTTGTATTTCCCTGATGCCGAGTGATGTAGAGCACTTTTTCATGTGTCTGTTGGACATTTGGATGTCTTCTTTACAAAAATGTCTATTTGTGGGGTGCCTGGGTGGCTCAGTGAGTTAGACTCTGCCTTCGGCTCGGGTCATGATCTTGGGGTCCTGCGATCGAGCCCCGCATCAGGAATCTCAGCTCAGCAGGGAGTCTGCTTCCCTCTCTCTCTCTGCCTGCCTCTCTGCCTACTTGTGATCTGTGTCTTTCAAATAAATAAATAAAATCTTTAAAAAAAAAAATGTCTGTTTGTGTCTTCTGCCCATTTCTTGATTGGATTATTTGTTCCTTGGGTGTTGAGTTTGATAAATTCCTCATAGATTTTGAATCCTAGCCCTTTATCTGATACGTCATTTGCAAATATTTTCTCCTATTTTGTTGGTTGTCTTTTGTGTTTTGTTGACTGTTTCCTCTGCTGTGCAGAAGCTTTTTATCTTGATGAAGTCCCAGTAGTGCATTTTTGCCCTTGCTGCCCTTGCCTTAAGCAGTGTTTCTAGGAAGAAGTTGCTGAGGTCGAAGAGGTTGCTGCCTGTGTTCTCCTCAAGGATTTTGATGGATTCCTGTCTCAAATTTAAGTCTCTCATCCATTTTCAGTCTATTTTAGTGTGTGGTGTAAGGAAATGGTCCAATTTCATTCTTCTGCATGTGGCTGTCCAATTTTCCCAACACCATTTGTTGAAGAGACTGTCTTTTTTCCATTAGATATTCTTTCCTGGTTTGTTTGTTTGTTTGTTTGTTTCTTTTCATCGTAACAGAATTCATAGTTTTTGCACCACACCCACTGCTCCATGCAATGCATGCCCTCCATAATACCCACCACCTGGCTCCCCCAACCTCCCACCCTCCACCCCTTCAAAACCCTCAGGTTGTTTTTCAGAGTCCATAGTCTCTCACGGTTCATCTCCCCCTCCATGTTTTGTCGAAGATTAGTTGACCATATTGTTGTGGGTCCATTTCTGAATTCTCTGTTTTGTTCCATTGATCTATGTGTCTGTTTTTGTGCCAGTACCATGCTGTCTTGATGATCACAGCTTTGTAATAGAGCTTGAAGTCCAGAATTGTGATGCCCCAACTTTGATTTTCTTTTTCAACATTCCTCTGGCTATTCAGGGTCTTTTCTGGTTTCATACAAATTTTACGATTATTTATTCCATTTCTTTGAAAAAAGTTGATGGTATTTTGATAGCGATTGCTTTAAATGTGTAATGATTGCTCTAGGTGGCGTAGACGTTTTCACAATATTTGTTCTTCCAATCCGTGAGCATGGAACATTTTTCCATTCCATTCCTTTGTGTTTTCCTCAATTTCTTTCATGAGTATTCTGTAGTTTTCTGAGTACAGATTCTTTGCCTCTTTGGTTAGATTTATCCCTAGGTATCTTACAGTTTTGGGTGCAATTGTAAATGGGATTGACTCCTTTAATTTCTCTGTCTTATTGGTGTATAGAAATGGCAACTGATTTCTGTGTGTTGATTTTCTGTCCTGACACTTTACTGAATTCCTATATGAGTTCTAGCAGTTTTGGGGTGGAGTCTTTTGGGTTTTCCACATAAAGTATCATACCATCTACAAAGAGTGAGAGTTTGACTTCTTTGCTAGTTTGAATGTCTTTTATTTCGTTCTGTTGTCTGATTGTCTAGGCTAGGACTTCTTGTATTATGTTGAATAGCAGTGGTGATAGTGGACATCCCTGCTGTGTTCCTGACTTTAAGGGAAAAGCTCAGTTTTTCCCCATTGAGAATGATACTTGCTGTGGATTTTTCATAGATGGCTTTTATGATATTGAGGTATGTACCCTCTATCCCTAAGGTGTAAAGAGTTTTGATAACAGAGAATGCTGTACTTTGTCAAATGCTTTTTCTGCATCTACTGAGAGTATCATATGGTTCTTTTTATTTTATTAATGTATTGTATCACACATTGAATGATTGCTGTGAATGTTGAACCAACTTTGTAGCCCAGGAAAAAAATCCCACTTGGTTGTGGTGACTAATCCTTTTAATGTACTGTTGGATCCTTTTGGCTAGTATTTTGGTGAGAATTTTTGTATCCATGTTCATCAGGGATATTGGTCTGTAATTCTCCTTTTTGATAGGGTCTTTGTTGGTTTTGGGATCAGTGTTATGTTGAGTTCCAAATCTATGATGTTATCTATGAGTTCCAAACTCATAGAATGAGTTTGGAAGTCTTCCTTCCATTTCTATATTTTGGAATAGTTTCGAGATAATAAGTATTAATTCTTCTATAAGTGTTTGGTAGAATTCCCCTGGGAAGCCATCTGGCCCTGGGCTCTTGTTTTTTGGGGAGATTTTTAATGACTCTTCAATCTCCTTATTGGTTACGGGTCTGTTCAGGTTTTCTATTTCTTCCTGGTTCAGTTTTGGTAGTTTATACATCTCTAGGAATGTATCCATTTCTTCTAGATTGTCTAATTTGTTGGCATATAGTTGCTCATAATATGTTCTTATAATTGTATTTCTTCAGTGTTGGTTGTGATCTCTTTCATTCATGATTTTATTTGGGTCATTTGTCTTTTGTTTTTGTTAAGTCTGGCCAGGGGTTTATCAATCTTCTAATTCTTTTAAAGAACCACCTCCTAGTTTTGTCAGTCTGTTCTGCCGTTACTTTGGTTTCTATTTCATTGATTTCTGCTCTCGTCTTTTTTCTCTTCTGTTGGGTTTACGCTTTACTTGCTGTTCTTTCTCCAACTCCTTTAGGTGTAGGGTTTGTTGCGTTATTTGAGACCTTGTTTCTTGAGTGAGGTTTGTATTACTATATACTTTCCTCTTAGAACCACCTTTGCTGCATCCCAGAGATTTTGAACAGTTATGCTTCCATTTTCATTTGTTTCCATGAATTTTTTTAATTCTTTCTTAATTTCCTGGTTGACCCATTCATTCTTTAGTAGGATGCTCGTTAGCATCCATGTATTTGAGTTCTTTCCACCTTTTCTCTTGTGATTGAGCTCTAGTTTCAAATTATTGTGGCCTGAAAATATGCAGGGAATGATTCCAGTCTTTTGGTACCAATTGAGACCTGATTTGTGACCCAGAATATGATCTATTCTGGAGAATGTTCCATGTGCACTAGAGAAAAATGTGTATTCTCTTGCTTTGGGGATGGAAGGTTCTGAATATATCTGTGAAGTCCATCTTGTCCAGTGTGTCATTTAAAACATTTATTTCCAGGACACCTGGGTGGCTCAGTGGGTTAAGCCTCTGCCTTCAGCTCAGGTCATGATCCCAGGATCCTGGGATTGAGCCCTGCATCAGGCTATCTGCTTGGCAGGGAGCCTGCTTCCCCCCACTCTCTCTGCCTGCCTCTCTGCCTACTTGTGATCTGTTTGTCAAATAAATAAAATCTTTTAAAAAATTAATAAATTGGGGCACCTGGGTGGCTCAGTGGGTTAAATAAAGCCTCTGCCTTCGGCTCAGGTCATGATCCCAGGGCCCTGGGATCGAGCCCCGCATCAGGTTCTCTGCTCAGCCGGGAGCCTGCTTCCTTCTCTCTCTCTCTGCCTGCCTCTCTGCCTACTTGTGATCTCTATCTGTCAAATAAATAAATAAAATCTTTAAAAAAAAATAAATAGATAAAAATAAAACATTTATTTCCTTGTTGATCTTTTGCTTGGATGATCTGTCCATTTCAGTGAGGGGGGGGGTGTTAAAGTCCCCTACTATTATTGTATTATTGTTGATGTGTTTCTTTGATTCTGTTATTAATTGGGTTTTATAATTGGCTGCTCCCTTGTTAGGGGCATAGATATTTAAAATTGTTAGATCTTCTTGTTGGATAGACCCTTTAAGTATGACATATAGTATTCTTTTTCATCTCTTTATTATGCTCTTTGGTTTAAAATCTAATTCGTCTGATTTTGATGTCCATTAACATGGTAAATGGTGTCCTACCCCCTCACTTTAAATCTGGAGGTATCTTTGGGTCTAAAGTGAGTCTCTGGCAGACAGCATATCGCTGGGTCTTATTTTATCCAGTCTGACACTGTTTCTTTTGATTGGGGCATTTAGCTCATTTGAAAGATAGGAATTTAGTGCCATTGTATTGCCTGTAAGGTGACTTTTACTGTATGTCTCTGTTCCTTTCTGGTCTATCTTACTTTTAGGGTCTCTCTTTGCTTAGAAGATCCCTTCCAATATTTCCTGTAGGGCTGGTCTGGTTGTTTCAAATTCTTTTAGTTTTTGTTTGTCCTGGAGGCTTTTTATCTCTCCTTCGATTTTCAGTGACAGCCTAGCTGGATATAGTGTTTTTGGCTGCATGTTTTTCTTGTTTAGGACTCTTAATATATCATGCCAGTCCTTTCTGGCATACCAGGTCTCTGTGGATAGGTCTGCTGCCAATCTAATGTTTCTACCATTATTGGTTACAAACATCTTATGCCAAGCTACTTTTAGGATTTTCTCTTTGTCTCTGAAACTTGTAAGTTTCACTATTAGATGTCGGGGTGTTGACCTATTTTGGTGGGGGATTCTCTGTGCCTCCTGGATTCTGATGCCTACCCTCTTCCCCTCTCTCTCTTTCTTCTTCTGGGATCCCAATTATTCTAATATTGTTTAATCTTATGGTATCACTTATCTCTCAGATTCTCCCCTTGTGATCCAGTAGTCATTTATCTTTTTTCTCAGCTTTATTCTCCATCATTTAGTCTTTTATATCACTAATTCTTCTGCCTCATTTATCTTAGCAGTTAGAGCCTCCTTTTTTGATTAAACCTCATTTAATAGCCTGTTAGATTTTAGTTTTTTTGTATCTCCAGAAAGGGATTCTCTAGTGTTTTCTATGCTTTCTTCAAGCCCAGCTAGTATCTTTATAATTGTCATTCTGAACTATAGTTCCCACATCTTATTTGGTCTGTGGCAGTCAGTACTGCCTCTTGGTCTTTTTTTTTTGAGGTGAGTTTTTCCATTTTGTCCAGAGAAGAACAGATGAATGAGAGAACAAAATGCCAAAAGTGTAACAGTGACCCTAGAAAAAATATACACTAAACAAATCAGAAGAGGCCCAAAATCGGGGGCCGGGGGATGGGTGGTGATGAAAGGAAAAGGGGATTAAAAAAAAGAATAAGAATATGGAATATGATCAAGCTGGGGGCACCTGGGTGGCTCAGTGGGTTAAATAAAGCCTCTGCCTTCGGCTCAGGTCATAATCCCAGGGCCCTGGGATCGAGCCCCGCAGGGGCTCTCTGCTCAGCAGGGAGCCTGCTTCCCTTCCTCTCTCTCTGCCTGCCTCTCTGCCTACTTGTGATCTCTGTCAAATAAATAAATAAAATCTTAAAAAAAAAAAAAGAATGTGATCAGGCATGAGACTAGAACAAAGCCATATACTAGATTTAGAGTATATTTTGGTCTGTTAGAAGAAACTGTATTCCAAAATTTTAAAGAAAGAAAAATTTACATATATACCAAAAATAAGGTTAAATATGATGAAGGAATAGAATAGGACAGTAAAAATGAAAACTAAAAAATTTTTAAAAAGGAGTTGATAAGGTGTTGGTTGAAAAAGAAGAAAAGTTTTTTTAAAATAAAATTTTAAAAATTAATTTGAAAGACTAAAGAATCATGGGGAAAACACCATGAATTCTATATGCTATATTCCCCTAGTGCTGGAGTTTTACAGTTTTCATTGATCAGTAAACTTGGTCTTGGCTGGATATTTTTGCTGATCTTCTGGGGGAAGAGCCTGTTGCAGTGATTCTTAAGTGTCTTTGCACTGCTCTAGCTAAGTAATCTCCTGTTTGCTCTCAGTAGCTTTTGTTCCCTGAAAGCTTTCCATACAGCTTTGGAGGATGAGAATGCAAATGGCGGCCTCCCAGTCTCTGGCCCCAGAGGAGCCCAGGGCTCGTTGCCCCACTCCTTCCACCAGGCTTGTGATGGAGCATTTCTGTCTCTGGCACATGACCCGTTTAGGGTTTCTAAACCCATCAGATTCCTGCAATGCGCTCCCATGCTGCTCCTCCTGGGGGAAGAAGGGGAGTCTCCCCAGATCTGCCACTTGTTGGGTCCTTGCTCGAAGAGCAGTGGCCAGACTGTGCGTCAGATCATGGTTTATGGCAGCCCCGAGCTGAGAGCCCCCTCCTTGGGTCCATCTCTGCAGCCGCTTCCCCACTTCAATACTTAAGGGCTCTGCCACACTCAGGCACCCCCGGTCTTTCTGTCACCCCGAGGGTCCTGGACTACACTATCCCAGCGAGGGTTCCACCCCCCACTTAGCCACTGGAGCGACATCCCTCATGGAGCAGACTTCTAAAAGTTCCAATTTTATGCTCCGCTCCTCTGTCACTTGATAGTAGCTGGTTGACAGAGGCTCCAAACCCCCACCCCCATGGTCTTTTATTCCCAAATGTCGCCTTGGATTCACTTCTCCACACATCCTACCTTCCAGAATGTAATTGCTTTTCTGTTCATAGAATTGCTGGTATTCTTTTCTTTGATCTCCTGTTGAGTCTGTAGGTGTTCAGAATGGTTTGACAACTATCTAGCTGAATTCCTGGGACCAGACAAAATTTAGATCTCCTACTCCTCTGCCATCTTGCTCCTCCCTCCAAGTTACCTAGCCTTTTGATTTTCCCTCCCTAAGAAGAAAATTACATGCTTTGATACATACTTAGCTGTGATATTTTGTACATGGATTAAATTGGCAAACTCTTTAGCTGGTTTTTTGGACATGTGCATTCAGCACAGGTTCTAAATTAGATTGATATATAAGAGTGGTATATCACCACTCATTTAAAGAAACATGACTAATCTGTTAAAGTTGATCATACTTTTTTTTTTTAATAATAGCTAACATTTGTTGGGTGTTTTGTAAGTGACAGGCACTAGCACTTAAAACATGTATTACCTCTTTAATCCCCTTAACTATGTGAGGTTGGCACTTTTTCATTTTACAGATAAGTAAACTGATGTCTTAGAGTTGTATTTCTCACGCTTACCTATCAATGCAACATGTCATATTCTATCAGAACACTAATAGATACTCGTGAGATAAAATGTGAATTTGCTGTCATAGAGTAGTGAACAAAAATTTGAATTGTTTATAGTAGGTACTAATTACCACCTGTCATTAGATAAATTTGTTCACACAATAAGCACAAGTTTAGAAATAGCTTTCTCAACAAGATCTTTTCTTCATCTCTACTTGACTATATGGATGGGAAGGTGGCTAGATATGTGGCTTCATTCTTCTTTCTTTGTTTTTAGGTCCCACCACATCAACCGGGTCCTCCTGTAGTTGGTGCTCTCCAGCCACCCACTTTCACGCCTCCCTTGGGCATTCCCCCTCCGGGTTTTGGTCCTGGTGTTCCTCCTCCACCTCCTCCTCCACCATTTTTGCGACCAGGATTTAATCCGATGCATTTACCACCAGGTACACTGAGTTGTTTAAGAAGACATTCTTTTTAGAGCCCAAAGTAAGGTGACACAACGTAAGTTGACGTTATTTTTCTTATTCTAGGTTTTCTTCCTCCTGGACCCCCACCTCCTATAACTCCACCAGTATCCATTCCTCCTCCTCACACTCCTCCAATAAGCATCCCAAACTGTAAGCATGTTTTTCCTTTGTGTTCACTCGTCCCCTTGGAGTTGGGAGTAGGAGGGAGAATGGACCAGTAATAGGGTCTATAGTATGGCAAAAGAATGTTGACTGGGGAGATAATTATTCAGCTTCACATGTTGATGTAATTATATTCCTTAGCTACTATCGCTGGTATAAATGAAGACACTACAAAAGACTTATCTATTGGAAATCCCATTCCAACAGTGGTGTCTGGGGCTAGAGGAAACGCCGAGTCTGGTGACAGTGTGAAAATGTATGGCTCTGCCGTGCCACCTGCTGCACCCACGAATCTGCCCACCCCTCCTGTAACCCAGCCTGTTTCACTTCTTGGTAAGTTAATTTTTTTATCATTAGTTTTTTTTTCCCTACCCAAGTTAGGTGTCTTTCTTACTTTTTTTTTTTTTTTTTAACAGTGCTAACTTTGGTAAAATGTTTTCTGAGATTCATACTTTTCTTTGAGGAATATCTTCCTTTTAAATAATGTACACTTGGCCTTTACTAAGAGTAGCCCAAGAAACAGACCTCAAAGATGAAATCATGTTTGTTGTCCTGAATGAAAGTGTGGATTTGTACATCGTAATGTAGTGTAGGAAGGTAAATTAATCTCTGTGAGATGGAATTAGTACAGAGTCCATGATTGATGTAGTGCCAGACATCCAGTGTTGTAAGAGATAGCATTTTGACAACCCGGAATTTTTTCCTGTCTGGACCAGTTTTTATAAAATCCTGGGCTGTGATAATCTCTGTTGGCTATCAAAGAAATTATCTTTGATACATTGTAATAAAATGGCTTTATTGTCTGAGTGACAGTTGCACAGCCTGGGACAGTGTTTTCTCACCCTTCAGTTTTCTCTTGCTAGTTTATCTGTTTTACTCTTTACCCCCAGTTTTACTACTGCAATCAAGGGAAGTATGATTTAGATTGTTTCCATCTTTAAGAGGCTTTACCCTTGCTTGCTTGAGTTATAAACGATTATTTCATATACTTGTTATAGTGACCATCTTTTAAATTAATGCATTGTTATGTCTTGAAGTGGTTTTGCCAAGTATAATTAACACTTGATTCTCCTAATGGGTAGTTAATTCCTCCTTAGTATTATAACATTGTAGTCCTGTAACTCCATTGTATTTTTCAGAAGTATATGTATGTGCACATACAAGCTTTCATAATCATAGTTTTTTTTTTTAAGGAGAGAGCACATTAGGTGCCTCTGAAATGTAGGACTGTGGAACATTAGTTTGTGATGCAGGACTTTACTTTTCACCTACACCTTTCAGTGCTGTTGGAACTTTTTACTTTGTGCATATACTACATTTATAATAAAAATCAATTTGTTTTCAAATAGCATGCTGTCTTCTGCCCTCTCTAAGACTGAGCTTAGTCTGAAAATAAACTTGATTTTTCAACTCCTTTAGTATACATACTGGGTAATGGTAAAAGAGCATTTAGGATTAAACTTTTGTCACCAGTAATGAAGCAGTAGTCATCATAACGATGGCAAATAGTTTGTTTAATGAGGAAGTTGCTTACAAGGCCTACGCTATAATGAAAATCATGTAGTAGAAGGAACATTGTTCTGGGAGCCAGGAGACCTTAAAATCTTTGGATCTCAGTTTTGTTATGCATTTTATTTTTCATATTTGTAATAAGATGGTTGCATAAGAATCACAGAATCTGAGTTGGATAGTATTTTCTGATCGACCCCTTTCCTCCACCTCACACTGACTGATTGTGAATTCTCTTTGTAATGAAATTTCCGAGACTAGCATCCATGGATATTAGGCCACCTGAGACTATTTACAAAGTGACATGCATTTGTGCTTTTTTTCTGGTGTTAGTAAATCCACTAAATGAAAGCTTTCTTCATCCCCAAGTGTTTAATAACCACTACTTTCAAACATCCTTGAAGACTAAGTAGACTGCCTCTGATTTAACATTAAGGTCTTGAAGACTCTGCCCTTTATTTCTTATCACTACTGAGGTCCCTAATTTAAACTCTGCATCCAACGTGTGAAACAAACTAAAGCACAGATCAAAAGTTGGTGAGCTTGAAAAACAAACTTAGTAAGTTAGGCACTGCTAGAAAAATAATTACATTTCTCAGCATTTATCATTGCCTGACACGCCTCTTTGTATGTCTTCCTTCTTCTCCCTCCCAAATACATACTAGAATAGAAACTCCATGAGAGAGGGACATTTGTTACTTGAGGATTTGGATAAATGGATGGTTTTCAGTGTAGGGCTGTTTATACTTTACCTCTGATGATGATCTTTGTAACTTTCAAAACAAAAGAAATGAAGGCTGTTCCAAATCTGAAAAGATCAAAATGTGACAGAACATAAAAATGAAAACTGTTTTGTTAAAATAAGTACTTTTAACTGAAATGCAGTAGTTTAGTTCCAGTCACGAGAAAGAAAGCCTTTCGTGTTCCTTCAATTAGAAATCTTGAACAGAATATCCCATAAATTTTGGCCTTTAAGAGAAAGGTCACATATGCAAATAAAGGAGAATTTATCCAAAAGAGGAATCATAGTTCCATCATTCTGATAAAGAAATGCAGTAATCACATGTAATACTGTAGCCCTGAAGGGTTGCTAATTAGGTTGGGATATTGTTGATTTTGACCAAGTAGTAGAATATTAGAACTAAGATGCTTTCAACTTTCTTCTTGGTGCTCTAATGTTTTCTCTTATGATAATAAAAAGAAATGCTGTGCTGTACCAGGAAACTTTAAGCCTATAAGGTGATATGGAACTCCAGTTTCTTCATCTGTTTTGGTTTTTTTTGTTGTTTTTGTTATTTTTTTTAAAAGGTGGGGGAGGAATAAAAATGACACACCAGGTGTTGTGGTGATTCAGTGGGCTTATGTATATAAAACGACTGACATGTGGGGCCTGCCACAGGGTAGGCCATCTGTGAATGGTGGGGGCTTATTACAGGTAGGGAGTGTCCAAGAGATAACTTAGAATACCTAGACAAGATCTCTACTTTATAATTCTAAAATTCTATTACTTTAGCTATAGTTAGTTTTGAACTGTGCTATTTGTTGGCAAAGGGAACAGGCTTTTTAGAAAAAAATGCACTTTGACATAGTTGCCTCCCATATTTTCCTGGTAGATTAGACTGGGTCATAAGTTCACACATTTTCAAGTTCCATCACTTGGCCTACTGAGGGAAAGAGTTAGCCATAGTGGTATTTCATAGAAATAGCATAATATGATATTTGTATTGTTCTCATTAATGATACGTAGGTAGTTTTCTTACAAGTGAAGCTGAACCTATCCTCGGGACTTAACTGAGTTCTTGGATCCTAATTTCTGAAACATGGCAGTAGTATTTTTAAAATAGCATGGGCCAAACAACTGTTCATCGCATCTCCCAAAATTCAGTAGTAAGGCCTGATGATACGGAGAGGAGGCAGTGCAGTGCTGCAAGGATTGGCTTAAAGAATTTTCTGAATGATCAAATGTAAGTGTGGGTGTTAATTTGGAAGTGGTAACTAACCACCTGTTTCTAGAGTTGGGCTGAGGTACCCCACACTACCAAATTTGTAGAGAACTAACCCCCATCTTGTAGTGATTCTTATTATTTTAGTGACATTCTGAAAATATGAAGTTATATGATGCACAGTAATAATTCATTATCACTTAATTTTGAAGAAATCCATTCTTCGTACCTCACACTCCAAAATAGATAGTTAGGACAGTGGTGGTTTCATAAAAGCTATTGGTAAGCATTGTTGATCATTTAGGTGAGAGGGAATATTAATGATAGCAATTCAGTCTATTCTCTTTACTGTATTAAGTGTATGTGTTTACTTTTCAAAAACTTGTATAACATGTATCCCTTAATATGTATAGCATATTTTTTATTAAAAAGTTCATTGTAAATGTGAAATTTGGGTTACTTTGGTGTTCCAGACAATAAAAAAAATACACAAAAAAAATGTTTGTTTGTGTTACATATCTCTACTGTGTTACCAGTATATCCAAAATATCTTTTCAAGGAGAAATTACGCTAACTTGAACTCTTTCCTTTGGTGGAAAATTAAAGCCTTTTCTCTTGTCAGATACATTTATTTTCATTAATTGCTAATATGCAAATTCTCCCTAGTTTTGTCACACTGCTATAGATGATGGCGAAATTTGTAAGTAAGAAATGGGTATTTCTAAGATTGCTTCCTACTTACTGATAATTTTGGTTACCAAAGATCTAAAGCAGAAGTCACAAATTGGTGGCCTCCAGGCTGAATTGCTAGATAATGGTGTGATGCCCTTCGTACTTGGTTTCTACACATCCCTGCATGAACTCAATAAGTATTTGAGTTGATGTTCCCAAATTTGGACACTTCAAGAAATTAAGTGTACAGACTTGGTTTGTGAATTATATACATAAATAACTGTTTGCTTTCATGCAATAGTT
Organism: Mellivora capensis; assembly: GCA_004024625.1. Lineage (NCBI taxonomy): Eukaryota > Metazoa > Chordata > Mammalia > Carnivora > Mustelidae > Mellivora > Mellivora capensis. Next base: position 43,539 of record PISX010005777.1, on the reverse strand, counting down.
AACGGTCCTTAAAACTGCCTAGAAGATGAATAGTTTTACCATCACATTCAGTGATTACTTTAAAATTCATATTTGGTTAATAGTGATTTCACTTAGCTTGGATTTCTCTGCCCAGAATTTTAATTATGTTTATATTAGTAATTTTTAACATTTAAATTAGAACATTAGAGCACCAATCCATTGTGAATAACGTTCAAAGAAAACCTGAAGAAAATCTAGAAAGTCATTTTTTTATGATATTTAATTTTTAATACAACTTTTATGTTTTAACGGTTTTTTCTTACTGTGAACTTTGCTATAATATTTGGTTATTTTAAATTATAAGCTAGAGGGATCTAGAGGTGTTTGATTTAGTACCCCCAAAAAGCCTGTTGACTTTATCCTATAATGTGTTCTCTTTGAAATTCAGCTTTAAAATACTGAAACTGGTACTCTAAATATAACATTGGTAATTATTTCACTAGTGTTACATAGTAGAAATGGTTCCCATATACTGGTCCCCTACCTTCAGTTTAGTATATAACATTGTTCAGTGGATACAGTAGATGCTTAATAGCTCTTAATCCACAACAAATACTTGACTTGGATATGAGTTGATGCATAAATACACTATATTTTCTCAGTAGGTGAAGTACTTGAATGAAACACACAGGGAAGGTCTTGTACAAAAATCTTAAAGCTGGTTATCACTTTGTCTCCATGTCCCTCTGTGCTTCCTGGGCTGTAGAACTCCAGCCTAAAGGGTCTCTCTTAAATTTAAATCTTTTGGACATATAACACTTTGGGTTTGAGAAAGGTGGGAGGGGCAGATACTCTGGGCTCTGAACTGATTTTAGTAGACAGTGATGTTGCTGTGAAGAATTTCAGGTAAGATTTTTTTCCAGCTAACGTTGAACGTTGCAACTCTTAACTCCAAGTCAGAGCTGTTGTGCTTTGCCAGTTATACTAAAAGAGCGGTTTGTGTGCAAATTCTAGAAAGTGACTATAAATGAACTATGGGGCATGGGCCAGAGCCTATTGTACATTATTTTGCAAAAAGCCATGCAGTCACTTTTAAATAATCTGATTTCTCTTCATTTGAAATTCTGGTTTTCATGTATTGGATTTTATCAAAACATAATGTACCCCTATACTAAAAATAGATCCCCCTCTCGGTACACCTGCATTATGTATTATTAAAAACTCCGATTTCTCTTAAAGATCTCTTGTTAACATTCTAGGCACAATTTGATTTTGGTATAATACTGTCTAAAATGTGCTTTCTCTTTCTTTGAAAACTAGCTCCTTACTCTTTTGTTCTCCCCAGCTCCCAACATAGTAGCTGCTATAAGAATTGCCTGGGAGAGTTTTCAAAATAGTTATGCTGTAAGTGTTACTAAATGGTAAATCTAGGCAAAAGAAAGACATGTGGATTGTGCTAGTATTCCCATTTTCTGGAGGTTTGGAATGAAAAAAAGACATTTAGGGATTTTTGGTATTGGTGGGAGAGAGAAGGGTGGTTGATAATTCTTTTTCCTTGTGTGGGAAAGTTTCATTCTAGATTCATGCAAATGCCACAGTGACATTCATTTTATTGGGATCAGATCAAAAAAGGTGGAACTGCAACTAGGAACAGAAAAGGAGGTTGTAAAAGAAAATTGCAGCCTTTCTGAAAATAAATTTCAGATTTTTGTAGGTGAACAGCGGAAAGACACTCCGTACCCTGGGGGAGAAAACTGGACTTAGAGCTTCTGCGCTTGCACCCCGAGAGAGATTTTCTGCTGATGAATTTGGTCATCACGACTCTGCCACCACCATTCATTTGTACATTCAACATGTATTTTTTCAGTACTTTGTGCCAGGCACTCTTCTGGGTACTAGAGATACCTGAATGAACAAGACAAAAGCCCGTCTTTGTAGAACTTCTATTCTGGTAGGGACACAGATAAAAGTAATAGTTTCACATGGAGTTAATCCTGTGTAGAGTGAAGTAGAGAACACTTAGGGATTGGAGGAGTGTCACATGCGATGTGCTCTTTTTTTTTTTTAAGATTTTATTTATTTATTAGAGATCACAAGTAGGCAGAGAGGCAGGCAGAGAGAGAGGAGGAAGCAGGCTCCTTGCTGAGCAGAGAGCCTGATGTGGGGCTCCATCCCAGGACCCTGAAATCATGACCTGAGCTGAAGGCAGAGGCTTTAACCCACTGAGCCACCCAGGCGCTCCAGCGATGTGCTGTTTTTAATTGGGACAGCTCAGGAGGGCATCTAAGAAGGTAATATGTAGAGAAATTAAGGGGAGGAGGCATAGACATAGAGAAAAGACATTTCATGTAGAAGGCCAAAAGGAGGCTAGGATTGAGAATGAATTTGGCTTATTCGAGGGACCCCAGTAAACTAGTGTGGCTGGAGCGGGTGAACAAAGGAAAGAGCAGCAGGCTCTCAGTTCAGAGAAGGTTGTCAAGGGCCCGGTTATGAGTGCAATGGGGAATGCTGTGGTCCTAATCCAATGTGTATTTTATAAAGGTAACAGCCGTTACAGAGAAAGCAAACCGCGGGAGTTGGTAAGGGTGGAAAGAAGACCCCAGATGCTGTTGCAGTCGATGAGGTGCAGGCTGACCACTTGCATCGGGGGTGGTACAGTGGAGGCAATGAATTGGTTGGACACTGAATTTATTTTGAAGAGAGGGCCTCCTTGTTGCCTTATTAAATACGGGATATGAGAGGAGGGAGTCAGGAATGAGTCTCTGATCTGAGCAACGAGTAGTGTATAATTTCTATTCCTGAGGTGGACATATGTCGAGGAGTGGGTTTGCAGAGAGGATGTCATGGTAAAATGGTGGGTATTTTAACTTTGAAATTGACGTGCAGATGGTAAGTAAACAACTTGGTGAATAATGTCTAGAGATGTGATTTCAGGTATCGTCTGCAAACACATCGGCCAAGCCACAGGAGCCTGTGAGAGGACTTGAGGAGGGAATGTAGAGACCTAGAGGAATGAGCCCAGGAAATACTTAGCACCTAGCGCTTGAGAATACAGTACTGAGAACTAAGACATAGTTCCATATGCCAGGAACTCTTCTGAAGAGTTTGTATGTATCAGTCATTTGAGCCTTATAGCCCTAAGCTGTAGGTGCAGTTACCCCATTTTATAGATACGGAGGCTGAAGCGTAAAGAAGAAGTAGCCTGGCCAAGTCAACAGCTGCAAGCGGTGAGTCCAGAGCTGAAGCATTGCTCCCAACGCCTGTGGTTTTAACCGCTTTCTGTACTGTTCTGTTCAGAGTTTGCTGGAAGGTGCAGCCAATGGGCTAGCAGGCAAAGTAGAAGGGGGTATTCTGGAAGCCAAGTAGAGTTACTAGGAAGGCGGGAGGGATCAACTATCGGTTGTGTTGATGGGTCAAGGGAGGACACTGAAGCTTGCTGCCTGGATTTAGCAAAATGAAGGCTCCTGGATAACCTTAGAAATGTGGTTTTCTTGGAATGATGGATCCAAAAAAGCCAATTACGAAGGGTCAGGAGAGAATGAGCTGAAGGAATGGGTACAGTGATTCTGGATATTACTGAGGATATTTGTTATATAGAGGAACAGTGAAATGGGATGATGGTTGAAAGGAGATGCAAGGAAAGGGAAGGCTTTTTTTTTTTTAAATTTTTAAAAGATGGATGAAACTAAAGTATCTTTATTGGAAAATCAGCAGGGGGAAGTTTTTGGTGCTAGAAAGAAGAGGTGTTTGCTGAGGGCATGCATGGGTTCAGGGTTTGAATAAAGAGCTTAGCCCTTGGAGCATAATGTTCTCAGAAGGAGTAATACGGATACAGGTAAATTGGCAGATGTGGTGGGTAGGTAATGAAAAAGTCTTCCAATGACCTTTATTTTTTTCATGATAAACCCCAGTATATATATACAATATGTGGTTTTCATTATAATGGTTTCCATTATAAACCATATAGTGGAATAGTACTTGGTAATTTTTTAAAAAAATGAAGCCGTTAAACATGCTACAAGATAGATGAATCTTGACAAGATAGACTGAGTGAAAGGAGCCAGTCCCAGAGGATCACATATTGTTTGATTCCATTTATAGAAAATGTCCAGAATAGGCAAATCTATAGAGACGCAAACCAGAGTATGCGGTTGCCAGGGGGCAGGGAGTGGGGGACCAGAAATGGGGGTGATAAGAGTGGGTTTTTGAGGTGATGAAAATATCCTGAAGTTGATTGTGACAGTTTTCCAGCTCTGAATATATTACAAACCACTGAGTTATAAACACTTGTGAGTGAATTATAAACAATGTGTATTTTATCTCACTGAATTTGTTATGAAACCTCTTAAGAATAGGCAGAATTAAGGAGGAACAGGTGAATTAGATATCAAGGGAAATGAGAATGAAAACAGACTAGGAAAATGAAGATCACTAACCCATTGAGGAAGCACTTGTGGTTTTAAATTTTTTTTTTAAGATTTTATTCATTTATTTGACAGATCACAAGTAGGCAGAGAAACAGGCAGAGAGAGAGAGAGGAGGAAGCAGGCTCCCAGATGAGCAGAGAGCCCAATTCGGGGCTTGATCCCAGGACCCTGGGATCATGACTTGAGCTGAAGGCAGAGGCTTTAACCCACTGAGCCACCCAGGCACCCTGCACTTGTGGTTTTAATTGTACACTTAAAATGAGACCAGTTGATGTCTTGGGGGTGGGATACCCCCCCCCCCGGCCCTGTCTGGGTACAGATTCGGTAGAAGAGTTGCATTCAAAACCATTGAGTCGAGGTTTTTCCAAGCCAGCTGTGGTGAGGGGGAACCATGGACTCTGAGGCAAGTTAAGGAGGGAAAGGTAAAGACAGTGAAGGGCACCGTGGGGGCCTGACCCTCGTGAGATCAAAAATTACTCCGAGAAGGGGGTTGGGGAGTGAGGTGCTTGCAGATGAGAATTTGGAAGTAATACAGGTATTTGTAATGAAAGGTCCAGGACTTGAAAGAAGCAGTGGTTTTGGTAGGATGAAGGACAAGATTGTTGGCAAAAAGGTAGAACTGCCTTGCCTCTCATCCTTTTCCTCCCTCCCCTTTTCACCTAGCAAGTCCTTGCTTTCCTTAAAGGATCCCCCTTGAATTTTCATCCTCTTCAAAAGCGTCCAGCTAACTGATGCATTTGGGTCACTCAGCACTTAATTCAAACTTCTAGTAATTTTACATGTGTCTCCTTGTCCTACCTGTCCCCCCTACAGTCCTTAGCAGAAAGCTGCCTGTTGGGCAGAAAGTTACTGCTTGTGTCCCTTATTTATGGTCTGGGACTCCACCCGTGATACCAGCTTCCTCTTCCTCGCTGCCTCTTTAGCCTTTTAACACCTGCTCTTTAAGTCACATAATTCTGGACAGCTTTGCTCTAGATAGCAGTGGTAGCTCCCCTTTAATCTTGACTGACTTTTTAATTGTGAAGTGTCTGGTTTTTGACTCATAGGAATATTCACAGTTAAGTCTTGGTTATTTTGAGTTGAACTCAAGTGTATTTCTTAACACTTCTCAAATTTGAATATAGACGTTTGGGGCTGTCCCTTTTCCTGCATTAAAATCCGCTGTATTAAAATTTTGGAGACTTTAAGGTAGTGTCTCCTCGGGTCTGAACTCTCCCCTTTTCTTACCTGAACCGAGGGTGACACTGGGACTTCTCTTACGAGCTCTAGGTATGCATACCAGTTTCTTCTGCACACACCCACCAGATCTAACCCAGTCTCCTCTAGCGCAGTAGAAATTTGTCCTCTCTCTCCCCAAAAACAGCTCTTCTAAATTCCTGCACTGGTTGATGCTTCCGTCTACTCATTCAGACCAGAGAGCTGTGCTCTTCTCCTCTCTGTCCCCCCTATCTGGGTTCAGTCTATCTCTGTCCCCTGGATTCTGGGGATAAGAGTCCACCTGCTCTCTGCTGTCTTTCCCCTCCTGGCTCTTCTCTACATTGCTTACTAGAAAGCTCTTTCAAAAATGAACATGGGATCATCCTTGCGAATCACGCCTTGGTCATTGCCCCATCACTTGAAGCCAAAGTCCGGCTTTCCTCTTGTGGCGTATATCACACTTCTGAATTGCCCCAGCCACCCTGCTCGGCCTCCTGAACCTCTTTCAGTTTGATGGTAGTTGTAGTCACACAGATTCTTGCCTGCTGCTCCAGTAATAAACCTCATCTTGCATATCTGTCTTCTCTCTCGTCAGAAGACACTCTGTTGCACTTCTCCTGACTGGTGATGTCCTTCCTGTTGGACCCCGCTCAGACACCCTAAGCCTCACACTCAGATTCATACACACAAGCTTCAGCAGGTCCGCCTTTGCCACCGTACTAGCTTGTGCCATCTCTTCCTGCAGCCGACATGTTTCTTTCTACTTAGGCTATCTCCTGTTTGAAGGAAAGGACAATGTTTCGTTTATCTTTATGTCTCTAGCACATGAAATGAGTTAATAACTAGAAAACTTGTCAGTGGCATTGCATGTCATCCTTCCATGACATAATGAACGATTGCTTTGAAGGCCCTTTAGACCAGAGTAACTACATAGTCCATTGATGTATGTATAATGTCAGCCTTCCTAATTAAAAATGAAATTCAGCTAGCATGCCTGTCAAGGGTTTATGCCACCTGGTATATTTTTAATTAAATATAACTTTGATTATAAAAGCAACACATGTTGGCTGCAAAAAAGACCCCAATAATGATACATAATTTTACCACTTCTGGGCCTGAAGGTCAACATTTAGGACTGTAGGAATATTCTGTCAGGGGAATGTAAATGTCCATTTAATCCAAGGATTAAATGGAAATCTACTTATTTACAAATGAGAGAAGGGATTTGAGCTTGTAGTATTTAGGCAAATACAAACAGCTACACATACAGAATCAATGAATTGGGCAATATTTTTGCTTTTATAAAAACATGTCGTAGATAGTTTATATTAAATCAGTCTGTTTACTCTCAAATGTATGTTATAAAGGACTTAAGAGATTGTTCCTAGAGACAGGCTTATATTTTTAAGGAGTATTATTGCCAGTTTATCTGTTCTGTACAAGGCTGAGGTGGCCTTGCATCCTTTGGCCACTGTCAGATTGGTAGTTGAGGAAGCCAGTCTTGGGTAAATAAGGAAAATAGGACCTTTCCATTGTCCTACAGGAGACCCTGTTTCCTCTTAAAGATTCATCTGAACCTGATTCTTTTGTTATAATAAGATGCTCTGAGCCTGTTTCCCATTTTTCTAGTGATATTTAAAAGTCTGGCATTGGCCTCTGGAGCTTAAATAGAGGTACTCTTATGTGCTGCACTGAACTCTCTAACAGAGTAAAACAGTGGTCATTTTAAAGGCTGGTGGGAAGAGTAAAGTTTGAGTGTATCTATGTGTGGTATCTCTATGAAAAGGGCAGTAACTTGGGTACATACATTTTATGTTGTGTTATGGTCCACAAATGTTGGGACTAATTTCTTTTAAAAGTGAGAGAAAGGACATATCTTAAGGTGCTTTTGTTGCCCTGCTGTTTGGTACACACACAGTGTTCACTAAGTGATAGGAATAATGTTGGCCATTGTGAATTCATTTAGATCTGAAACATAGGATAGGTTCTGTGTATGTTCATTGGGGTTTGGAGGCGAGTCTGAAGAGTGTGTGAAGAGACAAGGTCTTTTCCTCGTTTGTCCATTTCATAAATTCTAGCTTTTTACTGCAGTATTTAGCGTATTTTACCTTTAGACCCGACATGTGGAAGCTCAGTGCGTTCACATTTTTCCCAACTGCCAAAGTGCTTGACTTTAAATTGCGGTGGATGTTGGGGAACCACAAGAGGTTAATAAGATCCAAATCAGAAATGAAAACTGCACTCATTTTAGTGAAGTTAGATATTTAATGTTAGGATATTTATCACCTGTCAAAATAGATATAATAATTTCAGCATATTTAACTATATGTATTTTATCCCATTTAATCTCAACAAGAGGCAGGTATTACTCTCATTTCTGAGGCACGCGTCCAAGGTCATTCCTAAGTGAGATTATATTTCACCAAACATACTTCTTTTTAAGCATGTGAAAGAAGGTGTGTCTAAGTAAATACCAAAGCTGCTGAGTTTTCATGTTTAAAGTTATAAACCGCTGTATATATATTTTGAGGCCTACTCTGTTTAGTCCTTAAGTCTGACAGAATACTATCGGACCATGTGTTGTGAGGAGCAGAAACTGAAGTTAGAAACTCATACAAAAAATTTGGGAGGGAGCAGTACTTGTTAAATGTTTGCTGAACCACGTGGAAGGAAGTGGTTCAAACTGATGTTGGGGGGGCGGGGAATACTTAGTATTAAAGTATGGGGTTTGCTCTTGGGTTTTTTTAATCTGTGTCACCCAAACATTTCTGTGAACCACTGCTGATCAAGAGTCCTAACCCATAACTTGCTCAAAGGCCTTCCTGCAGTACATGAGGAAGTAGTACATATTCTAACCTCTGGAACAGTTTCCAGTGTGTTACAGTAACAGGAGTTCTAACTCCCGTTGGCCATATAGTATTTTGCCTTGTGATGCTGATATTTGCGAAGAAATAGATGATGCCTTTGTTATTAAGTGGTGAACTGAAACATGCATACTGCTTGCCAGATCATTCTAAATGATGGATTGTTGAATTTGTATGACTTAACACCAAAACATAAGCAAAGCCTCATGTAAATGGGAAATAAAACCAGTAAGTCCTCAGCGCTGTCAACAGCACCAACGTCGTCCGTCTTGTCGCCTCAGGAAGAATGAGAAGATGAATGGCTGAACTTTGAGCATACTTCGTCATTGTGGCCTAGTAAGAACCTGTAAAGATAAACTCTCCGCTGGTGTATCAGTCTTCATAAGCATTACTGTTCGAGTAACGCGTACCGTGTAGTGAGGCATCCTGACGACAAGGAGTCAGAGACCTCTCTCTCCAGTGGATTTTCTGGGTCAGTGACCCCATTTGTTTCCAGTATTGACTTTAAAATGTAAAATTTCCTAAGAGTATACCTGAGCTGGCCTTCAGTTGGCTCAGATAGTTCAGCCCTTTCTCAGTAGGCCTAGTACATTGTATTTCTCAAATATTTTAAGTATTTTGAGTGTTTTAAGTATTTTCGCCAAACAGCTGCTGGTGAAGACTATAGGAGGCTTTCCAAAACTGGTATACTGCAATTTCCTTTTCCTGCTGATTTTGACCTCTACCGATGTGGCACTAATCACCTGTCCACTAGTTCTACAGACCTGTATCGCCATAGAATATATATAGTGTAGTATCTGTAAGCCTGCATCCCGTGGTTTGGACTGGGCGGACCCTCACATTCTCACAGGGTAGACTTGGCAAACCACACAAAATTGGAAGATTCTGGATTGAACTTCATTTTGATTGAAGCTCCACAGGAAACAGGTGAAAATCGAATGCCATCTTCTGCGTTACTTTACATACATTTTTATTTTTACTTTCTCTTAGGTACTCAAGGAGTTGCACCTGGTCCTGTAATTGGGCTCCAGGCACCATCCACTGGTCTTCTAGGTGCCCGACCTGGCCTGATCCCACTTCAGCGCCCTCCAGGAATGCCTCCACCTCACTTACAGAGGTTCCCTTTGATGCCACCTCGTCCCATGCCACCGCATATGATGCACAGAGGTCCCCCTCCAGGACCAGGGGGCTTTGGAATGCCGCCACCTCATGGAATGAAAGGCCCCTTTCCACCACATGGCCCCTTTGTTCGGCCTGGCGGAATGCCAGGGCTTGGGGGCCCAGGGCCAGGCCCAGGGGGTCCTGAAGACAGAGACGGAAGGCAGCAGCAACCCCAGCCACAGCAGCCCCCACCGCCGCAGCCGCAGCCCCAGCAACCTCCACCCGCGCAGCAGCAGCAGCAGCAGCAGCAGCCGCCGCCGCCCGCGCAGCAACAACCACAGCCGTTTAGAAATGATAACAGGCAGCAGTTCAATTCAGGTAGAGACCAAGAGAGGTTTGGAAGAAGATCTTTTGGAAATAGGGTGGAGAATGACCGGGAACGGTATGGGAGCCGTAACGATGATAGAGATAATAGTAACCGTGAAAGGAGAGAGTGGGGAAGGAGGAGCCCTGACCGGGACAGGCACAGAGACTTGGAAGAGAGAAATAGACGCTCTAGTGGGCATCGAGACAGAGAGAGAGATTCTAGAGATAGAGAGTCTCGTAGAGATAAGGAAGAAAACCGAGGAAAGGAGAAGCCCGAGGTGGCAGACAGGGCAGGTGGTAACAAAACCGTTGAACCTCCCATTAGCCAAGTGGGAACCGTAGACACTGTTTCAGAACTTGGTAAGGGGGAGTCTGAGTCTGCCGTTGTAAAACCTTCTGAAGAGCTACCTGCTGAGGCTACCTCATCCGTTGAACCCGAAAAGGATTCTGGCTCAGCAGCAGAGGCTCCTCGTTAGAGACTGGCATTTGTCGAATGTGACCGTGACTCTTCCGGAGTGTAGAGCTTGAGGTGTACAGATGCTGTATTATATTGCTCCTGCTATACCGCAGCCCCGCAGTAGTTGGCGGGGAATTGTAAGCAATTTGATTGCTTCCCTTCTATTTAAAAATAGCCACAAAATAACAAAAAATACTGAAAATATGAATAAATATTACCCTTTTTGCTGTAACTTTTTAAAAGTTTTGACTTTAAAAAGTTTACAAATCGTAATTAGAAGTGCTCTCTATTTTTTTTTTTAATTTAAGACAAGGTAACGGTGAAAGCTCCTCAAAACAATAGGGATGTTTTTAATAAACTCTATTTTCATAACAAACTTTAATGTGTGCTATTCTTCCTACACTGCATTAAGGTGGAAAAGGATTGTTCACCATCAAAGTTTGAGCTGTTAATACTGTATTGGAGTCTAAATTAGACTTGTTTATTTGATGGAAATAGACATCTTTATGTAGTTACTCTTTCATTTGTACTATTTTTGAATTTTAACATTTCAGTCATAAGGTGTAAAGGGTTAGTTGTTTTCGTGTTAATTGAAAAGCTTGTTAGTTTTGCAGTTCAATCAAGGTTTTCTTTTTTGCCATTGGCTTTGTGGTAAATGTTGCCCTAATTAATTTGTAAAGAGAAATTTTGCTGGGGGAAAAACTGGATCCCAAAGACCCGATTGTACTATAGAATTATCTGATTGCCTGGGAATTACTTATTAGAAGTAAGTTTGAGTGTTTCCTTACCATCCCATTAAAGTTTTCAGAAGGGTGAAAAAAATCAAGGTTAACATTTGCAACCTAAAAGCTTTCTGTCTTCTATGTTTAAGGACTTAAATGCAACCTATTGTTTCCTTATAAGCCTTGACTGTTGCCTTTCTTTACCATTTTTTAAACTCCCCTGCTGGGCAGAGGTAGACTGAACTTTTTGTCACATAAAAGAACATATAAAGTATTTTCTCTTTTTGCTTAAAATTGTTGGGATAACTAGAAAAGTAGATGTAGTTTATCCAAGAACTATTATGTAGAGATGTCCAAAGCCAAATCAAACCTATATCTAAAATGCAGAAAAGTGGTTCCATAAACCTGCTTTCCCCAGTGCCAAGGAAGAGGCCTGTTACACAGTCCCAAGTGTTTATGGTCTTGAGGCTTTTTTTCCTTAAATTACCTCTTAAGCTGTCCTAGTTTTAGTGTGCTGAGCAGGTAACTTTTTCTTTGCCCTCATCCCCAGGTGAAGCTGCTTTATTACTCTGGTTTTTAAATAGTACTTTGCGGCAAGATCTCTGTTTCGACAGGGAGAATGTATCTAGGACAATGTTCTTGTGTTCCTGGCTTTAGAAAATGAGAGAAAATCCAGGGTGTTATCTGCACCTGAATTATAAGACTTGTCCTCCGTTTGATGTTGGCCCACCTGAGAGGTTTAAAAGTCCTAACTGAAACTGCTTCTGGAAAGAAGTAATACATCTGATTCAGTGTTCAGATTTCAAGGACTTAAAACCCCTATTTCCAATTTCAAGTATTGGAACCATCCTCTTTCCACATGACAGCACACACACACACACACACACACCCCCGGAAGTACTAAGTGGTAGTGATTACACTTGAGGCTCAGAAGCCAGGCCCTATATTTGAGTCTTATCCCACACACATACACCAAGCGGTCTATTAGCGAAATCCATTACTGTTTTTAAATTCTGAGAGTGATTTTAACCACTTCTTCTGAGCATGTTGTTCTTTTTATCACCAATTTTAAAACTTTGAGAACACTACAAATTGTCCTTTTCCAAATTGGCTTTTCCTCCCCTAACCAATATCCTACATTTGATAAAAGTATAGCATATTTATGATCAATCAGAACTGTACCTTATTTCTGATTTCTCTATCAGAAATATTCTACAATTACCAGTTGATAACTGTAATCCAGAGTCCAAAACCTGAATTAGGTTAACATTTCATTTAAAAGTAGTTTCTCATAGGTACATAGTTAAGTATTTACAATAAGAGAACTACACATAAACTTAGTAATTGGATGCGTAAATTCTTAAGTAGCCATAACCCACATTCAAACATTTCCTTGGTCCCATCTTAAAATGCTACGGTATTTTCTTAAAATGGCTAATTTGAAAGCAGACTGTGCCAACCTCTACTTTTATTATAAACTAAATAAATGTTCATAGGTGTATGAAACATGGAATATGTGCCATTTTGGCAGGTAGGTAAATTTACTCTTAGCTGAGGCTAACTCACTATTCACAGTTTCACTAATTATCAAAGGGCTCTCTTAAGCGATAACACTTACCTTAAAATAAACTTAAATACTTTTTGAATCAAAATGCTAAGTAACTAATCAGGGAAACCACCTTAATTTCCCTGAAGCTAACAAAGGATAGCTGTCCAACCAAGATTCAAATTGAGGTGTTAGCTAAAATACCAGCTGCTAGATATTTAAACCCTCTAACATTTAAAACACTTTGAAAAGCAACCTCTATGATACAGGTCGTAGCTGTCAACATATTACTAAATCTGTTCCATTTGAGCGCTCTGTAGGAGTATCAAGAGCTAATTTATAGAGCTTCAATTTGGATACTTCAACAGGTTCAAGATGCAGTGCCCATATGGTGTATTTGTTTATTGCGGGCTTGAATGAGAATTGAAGAAATTCACACAATTAAGTTTTAATACCCACGTATGATTATTAAGCCTGGCAAAATACAGAGATCGTTGAAACAGACATTTTAACTGAATAGGAGTTTTATAAAATTATATAAATCTTCCAAGTAATCATAAATCAGTTCTCATTACAGGTACTTTTTAAAGGAATTAAAAAGTCACACAAATTACACTCTTAAGGTTACAGTGTTTAATGTTTATCAAGTTAAATTTCTACAACTAGCAAGATAACAGAGGAGCTACCAGGACTCAGATCGCATCCCAGGGAATATTTACTTGGCGATCCCAATGACACCACAAGCCAAACGACTCCCGGCGTTTCCCGTCTGTGTACTTTCTTCATTGCCACCTCTGCCCAAGTCATCTCGTTTCTCATGGACCTTTAAAAAGTTTTGAGAACATTAACATAGCACAATCAAGTAATTCCCACCTATTCCCAACAATACCCAAAAGACTTTTAAGAACCACTTAATATTAGAAAAGACCATGTTAAAATAATCCTAGCATGGAAATACACTAATGTTTAATCTAGTGGTAAACAACAGAAACTACTACTCAAAGCTTTTTCTTTGTATAGAGACTAAGTTTGTTGTAAACACTAGGTAAGTGTTGCTATCTCTAAATGAAATACTAAAAACCCGGGACAAGTGTTACAGGCTGCCATGTGCCAGTTTGAATCTTCCAGGAGAAATTTTAGTAGCCTGAGTTATAACCTTTCATAATAAACACTTTAGGAAAAAAAAAAAGGAAAAGGAAAGTGAATTTTAAAAAACCCAAAAACGTGCCTAATGAACTACCAGTCTGTAAATAAGTATCTTCAACTATTTAAACAATAGTATTTTAAAATTGGCTCCTCAAACATTGATCAATGATTTTTCTGCTTCGCAACCATAGCTGAAGAAAACTCTAGGGTCACCTGGAAGGAAAGGACTACAGAAGGTTAACTGTCCTCTGGGGCAGGCAACACAAAGCCTACGCTACTTGGTGACTACGAGAACCAGATGCAGCTCCTGTGGGTAACTCAGGGCAATCGCTTCCCACAAGTTTAACAAATGGTGGTGACCTGCAAACATGAACAAATACCAATACTGAGTTCTGTCTCATTTGGACTTCACGAAATATTCTGTTGAACTACAAGGTGGACACTCAATCACGGCAGGAAAATCTGGCCATTTTAAAACCAGACGATGACTACTACTGTTTCTCCACGATACAGATCTAATATGACCAAATGAAACCTACTTAATTACCACATCTCTGCAGAACAGTGTCACAACCAACCTACATCAACCTAATTCACCTTCACTGTGATCATCAAAGTAACTGCTTTTCCTAATCTGGACTGAAGGTATAATGTACGTGGATCCTTAGAAACCAGGAATAATAATCATGAATCCATGAAAAGATATACATCTGTGTATCAGAAGAAACTAAAGAAATTTGGTATGCATATCCTAGCATACGAAAACTCACCACCATTGTGCGGCCAATGATGGAATAGTCTCCTGAGAGTGAGATCAGAGAATCTTCCATGGATACAGTGGCCACGCCATCCTTGCCAGCAGTCACATTGCCCAGGTCTCCAACATGCCTAACAGGGAAAGAGTCATCAGGAATTGGGACTGACTTCCATTTAACATCAGGCTAGTTGGTGAGCTAAGTTAATGACTGAGTCATATATAAGGGTAGGTATGGTATGAATCAAACAGGACCCACTCTTCCAGATCGACAGAATTTTGGAACATACACACAAACTAGAAACAACTGACATTCTAGACACACTGCTCTTCAAAGCTTCCAATCTACAAGGTAATGCTCTGGGCAGAATTTCAGGATGGGGACACATCTCTGATTTCAGAGGTAAAGTACCAAAGGGTAAACTCGAAGTTACTGAGTTACACCTGTTATTTCTTGGCCTGGCTAAGAATGCTATGCCCCAGGCCTGTTATAAAAATAAATTCAGCCCTGTCCTTAAATTTAGTATTTTCCTGAAAGGCTCTCAGGAAACACACATGCAAATGGACTCACGGAATTTTCAGTATCAAATTTTCACCTACAAGGCTTCCTATGTTTCACAATGATGGTTTATGTTGCTAGTGATTGACAGTACTGTTACTCATGACATTTCCTGTATTAGTTCCCTTTGGCACTTGTGTCGGTTCTATATTCAATAAATGCTACAAAACCAAATCATGTCCCCATGTGTCAATTCCTCAGCCCAGAGAGTAAGCTGCTCTAGTACCTGGGGCAAAGGGGTTACTTGGTGGGGGCAACAAATTCAAGAGCAGAGGTGGGAAGGCCTACTCAGTTATGTCAGCATGCAATCTGCAAGTAGATACCCGTCCTGACCCCAACAAGTCATCGCCATAATTTTAGTTAAGAGTTAAAGCACTTTGTCACTCACCTCTCTTGATCTTTTGGCCCACCGTGTTTTTTGGATAGAGGATTAAAGTGAGGACCTGCGCTGGTACAGCCTATTTACCAAAAACAAAAACAAAGGTAGCCAAATTATGAATCAGAATTTCAAAACAAATTCTAAAAAAAAAACCGGTCATTGCTAAAACCTCAAATACAGAAAATGCATCACTCAAATACGTCATGACTTCTAGGTTCATAAAGAGAGGAAGCAACACCTCAGTATAAACAAAATAGGCAAGCAGTAGAAACAAGTTCTAACTACTCTGTAACACCAGTAAAGGTAATATCCTTCTCTGGGCTTTGGTCTCCTCACTGCCCTGTAAAATAAGAGGGCAGGACTTGATCGTCATGGTTCTTCTATTATTAAAATCCCAGGATTACGATCCTGGTTTGTAAGGTGGCACACTATAACTACAAGAAGCTGACCTCCCCAGCAACATACCACCAGCAACCACTGTCAGTGCCCTTTACTTGGCGTGAGCAGACTAGAAATGGCACCTTACAGCTACGAGCCCAGGCTGTTGCCTCACAGAATTCCAGAGTGCCATTCAGAATAGTCTGTGAAAATGGCATTCCTGTGCCTTACAGAAAGCCAGTCTCACAGATGACATCATCAATGCAGAAGGCTCGTTAGTGACAGGCTTCCTTCACTCGTTTCCATGGCTTACAGCTTCTACCCAGCGTCCCCAGGGAGAGGACACCCAGGTCACAGGAAGTAGCACGGTAAATCAAAGACACGGGGCAAATGCCACCCAACGCAAAGTGGTTAAAAAAAAAAAAAAGCACCCTGAGGAATTTTAATTGTCAAAATGGCTCAAAGCTGGTCATTAAATCACAATTTTTATAGGAACAAAATTACAGAACATAAAAACAAATCCAGCAAGACAAATAAATCAAGTTCTCATCATAAAAATGTCAGGTTCCTGACACCTGAGTTCACGTTACTCGAATATGGTAAAAGATGACTAAAAGCATATAAGTTTTTGTTAACTTGCTTCTAATCCCAAAGTGAGAAAATGGTACTCAATCAAAAACACCAACAGTTTACATTCTTTGTTCAGATTGTACCTTACTTCTGTCCTACTAAGGCTCTTGTGTTGGAGGTAGAGAGCTACTCTTACAAGTAATGCAAATAAACGCAGACCCTGTGCTGGCAGCACCCACCCTCAACCCCAGCTCACAAACACCCGAGATTACTATGGAAGGTAAGAGTAGCTTAATTTTTTGTTTTCTTAAAAATACTTGAGGGCGCCTGGGCGGCTCAGGTCATGATCTCAGTGTCCTGGGATCAAGTCCCACATCGGGCTCTCTACTTGGCAGGGAGCCTGCTTCCTCCTCTCTCTCTCTGCCTCTCTGCCTACTTGTGATCTCTCTGTCAAACAAATAAATCTTAAAAAAAAAAAAAAAATACTTGAAGCTCTTATAGTCAAGGTATAATCAGGATTTTTTTAAAAAAATCAACTTCTTGGGGTGCCTGGGTGGCTCAATGGGTTAAGCCTCTGCCTTCAGCTCAGGTTGTGACACAGGGTCCTGGGATCAAGCCCCGAATCGGGCTCTCTGCTCAGCAGGGAGCCTGTTTCCCCTTCTCTCTCTCTGCCTGCCTCTCTACTTGTGATCTCTCTCTCTCTGTGTCAAATAAATAAATAAATCTTAAAAAAAAAAAATCAACTTCTTGGGGCACCTGGGTGGCTCAGTGGGTTAAGCCTCTACCTTCAGCTCAGGTCATGATCTCAGGGTCCTGGGATCAAGCCCCGCATCGGGCTCTCTGGTCAGCAGGGAGCCTGCTTCCTCCTCTCTCTCTGCCTGCCTCTCTGCCTACTTGTGATCTCTGTCAAATAAATAAAATCTTAAAAAAAAAAAAAAAATCAACTTCTTCCCCTTCCCTTCCACACTTAACAGTCAGTTTTGTGGGTTATTTCCTTAAAGTTGACCACAGTAATCCTATTGACTTTTTTTTCTCTGCATGCTGAGGGTTTTTAATGTTTAGGGGTAGCTCTACCCAGTCTTACTTATCTTACTAGCTGAAACAAGTAGGAGCCACTAAACCAAAACAACACCCACCTTGTGTATTATCTCCAAATTGATGGACGTGGAATCCATGCTCGCCTTCAGTCAATCCTGTAATGGTTCCTGACACCTCAACAGGCCCAATTCCCTTTAGACAAAGAAAAGTGCAAAAAGTTTGAGAGAGCAAGTGCTTCTGAACAAAGAAAAGAGTTGAATAATCTTTACCAATCACAGAAAGTGGAAGGAACATGGACATGGGAGTCGAAAGATCTGTGGCCAAATCCCAGGCCCACCAATTTCTAGCAAGCTATTTAACTGTTCTAGGCTGGGGACCAACACAAGAGAGATATGACCTTGTTCTAACATTCATAGCCCAGGAGCCCTACAGCCAGCATCACAATAGCCAAGAAAACGCACTTAGCCGAATGGCGAGTGAGCACTAAAATGGTGGATCTGCGGATGCTGTAGGGTTTGGCTCCCTTACAACGGATACTACATCCATATATAATATGGCTATTTTATATGAATAAGTTCATGACTTTTATAAATGCTTTTTTGAATACATTTGCACCTGCTGAATATATGAATATGTATCAAACTTGTTAACCCAAATGTTAGCAGCACATCATAACACGTCGTTTTCTTCATGCAGACACTCTTCCATACAGCAAACATACAGATTAGCCACCAAAAAAAAAGAAAAGAAAAAGACACCCTGGAAACGTCCAACGGGTTACCCTAGGATCCCGGTTCTCCACTCTCTCACTAGGGGTATATATCCGTCTCCAGCATAGTTATTTTTTATTAATAGCCAGAAAATACCCTATCCCACTTTCCCTGGGGGACTGATTCTGGTCTAAGCCAAGTTATTGTTTTCTAAAGTCATTTTAGGCCCTCAAACCTAGATAACCTCCCCACTCGAGACCGAAAAGAAAGGGCAGTAAAAACACTACAGCAGCAGAACACACCAGTATCTCCACGTAGGCAATGGTGATAGGTAACAGTGCCGCAGGGCTGCATACAGAAATAAAGTACTTTTGCAGCTAAGAGATCTTAGGAACAAAAATAAAACACACGTAGTACCCATACCACTCGGTTATACACAAGATGGCGTCTTTGTTTTTAGCTTTTTTTTTTTTTTTTTTTTTAAATAGCCAGGGCCAACAGTTCCAAGAGGTGTTAGCCTCCGTGGCTCAAAGAAAGTAGTATGTCAACTTCTGCCCTTCTTTGCTTTTCTTTGAGAACAGACTAGGATTCTTCTAAGCTTTAGCTCTGGAAAAACTAAAGCCTGAACGTTAGTCCCTCAAACACACCGTGTTACCGACAGCACAGAGACAAAAGGGCAAGTTCTTCCAAGTCGCCATTAATGGGTCATGGGTAACAGTACACATGAGCGTTTCAACAGCGGCCTGGGTGCCACCCTATAGGGCCAGGCAGTTACCTTAACTGACTGAAACAGGTCAGGAAAGCAAAAAAAAGCATAAACTCATCCTGCAGGGTGCTGTCCTGACCTAATAAGGGCTCAGTGTGGCTTCCCTTTTTCAAGAGAAGCTAGTAATTTGGTCTTACAGGTCAAAACTTCTGATTTTTAGAAATTGGAAATTAATCCAAAATTTTAAACACTATACACCAAACAAATACAGTTTATTTCCAATTTAACATTCCTGCATATCCGTAGAGTTGTAATGCTTAACTACACTAGGATCTTTTATCAGGTACAAACACCACCAAAATGAAGTTTGGAACTTAAAAAAAGAGGGAGTCCCACAAGAGACTCAGGGAAGATGGAAAAACTCCGTTATGTATGGATTCACAGCTGACTTCTGAAGGTAACACCCATGCCATTTCTCCAAGGCCAAAGGGAAGGTATTCCTCGGAGGCTTCTTAAATTTTTTAGTATTGGCGGAATTACAGAGGAAAGAAGAGGAGTGAAACAAAGTCTGGCAAGTGAAAACAGCAAAATTTAGTCAAATGACAAAGCCTTTTTCCAGAAAATTTGGAAACCACTTAAAGGAAAAAATTAAGCTCCCTCGCATAAATTTCGAAGATTACTTTTCCTGTCCTCTCACATTTCTGTAAGCCACTTTAAAGATTAAATCTCGGCACCTGAGTGGCTCAGTCATTAAGCATCTGCCTTCAGTTCACGTCAGGATCCCAGAGTTCTGGGATCGAGCCCAGCATCAGGGCTCCCAGCTCAGCGGGAAACCTGCTTCTCCCTCTCCCACTCCCCCTGCCTGTGTCTCTCCTTGTCTCTGTCAAATAAATAAACAAAAAAGTCTTAAAAAAATATTAAATCTCATTCATATATTAAATATTCTGTTATGATTATCAAGCCAAGTACAACAGACAATTTTCCATCAGTTCCTAACCTCACTAAGATTTGGGGAACAAGTCTTACCACAAGCACGTTCCTTGTAAAACATGTGTTTTGCAATATTATTAAAGAGTACTTTTGTATAGTTTATTCTTTGACCATTTCAGTAATGGGCCTATTGGTAGAGCAATTTCAAAAACCACTTTACAGAGATTTTGGTTAAATGAATGCTCCAACAACAGAGTTAAGTGAAACTCTCCACATCTCCTGACTTACAACTCCTAAACCTCAACCACTACCCTCTACCAACAGTTCTCAATTCTTGGTGCAAATCAGTACTACTGTGGAAACTTTAAAAACAGCAAAGCTCAGACTGCACCCGGACAGATTTTGATCTAACTAATCTGGAGTTGGCCCCAGGAATCAACATTTTTTAAAAGCTCCCCAAACGAACCTACTATGCACCCAGGGTTTAAAAAAAAAAAAAAAACACCACAGATCTGGAAAACAACCAACACGGGAGTCCATTAGCTCTCTGGCTTCTGGAGCTTTGCAGGTGGAAAAGGAGCTTTGTCCAAGGTCATCTTCTCTGCCTTTACAGCCTGACCATGACCCAGAGCAAGGGTCAGCAAACCTTTCGGTAAGGGGCCACACAAGGTCTCTGCCCTGTTAAAGTCAAAAACAAACGGAGACCAGCCTTGAAAATTCCCTGATCAGACAAAACCAATTTAGTCATACAAGCATAGCTTAACTGGCTTATTTTGCAAGACTAACTTGACCTGGGTCATTTCTTATTTATGCCTCTGGAAATCCTAAGCAAAAGGTCAAACTGTTTGCATCCCAAGGCCGGTCTTTGGTAAACACTAACCAATTTCTTACTCTTATTTAAGAAAACTGTGGTGACCCATGACTGTGAAAAACAGTACAGTCCCTGCCTTCTCACTTTAGAAGCTACTTTAAGGCCATATGCCCCTCATTCCATGGTTTGGTCTGAGCGCTCCCGGGTCCCGACTATCTCCCGGCGTGTGCACAATAAGCTTTTACTAATTACTACCTCAGGGACTCAAGGGTTTCATCTCGGACTTGACAGTCCCATGATTCTTGTTTTTCAGGACCCTCTGAACGAACCGTGTACCAGCCACCCTCTTAGCTCCGGGGCTGCACAACACACGCCCCGGGACCGGCTGTGCCTGCAAGCTGCAGACCCCTGAGCGGAAAGGAAGCCCCAAAGTGGGGTTACGGACGCGACCGTGCCCAGGTGGCCCCGCCGCACTCCCCACCCCCGCCCCGGACGTCAAGGGCGGGCCAAGCCGGAGACTGCGCAACTCCGTGTCCTGGAGCCTCAGGACCCAGAAAACGACCCCGCAACGAAGGTCCACAGCCTCCTCAAGAACCTCCTCCGCCCGACCTACAGACGCCGGGGCTGCGGCCCAGCCAGCCTCCGCCCTCCCCGCCGGGCCCTCGCTCTGAGCACCCCCACCCCCCCCCCCCCCCGCCAGGGTCGGCCGCGGCTCCTTCCCTGCACCCCGGCCCAGGCCTCGCCACGCACCGCCGCCCCCGCCGGGCCCGCCCGGTGACTCAGCACTCGGGCGCCGCACCGCCGCGGGGCAGAGGCCTCGGGCGGCGCGAACCCGCAGACCCCGCGCGGCGGGGGCGTGACGAGGGCGGCCCGAGGGCCCGAGGGCCCGCCGGCCGCCGCTGCCGGGCACAGGTGCGCGGGCACCGCCTCGCCGCTGGCCTCCGCCCCAGCCCTTGCCTTCTGCACGAAGTGGATGGTGCCCTCCACCGGGCCCTGGCCCTTCAACACGCACACGGCCTTCATCTCCATGACTCGCGAGGGCGCGCTCCGGTCCGGGCTCCGAGGGCTGCAGGGACCCCGAAGGCAACGCAGGACGCCGCAGGAGACGACGACGCAAACCGAGGTGGTCCCGCCGCGCTCTTATAGGCCGACGCTCCGCGCCCCGCCCACCCTGGCCCGGAACCAATCGCCGCCCGCGCGCTCAGCCCGCTCCCCACGGGGCGTCGGCGCGCGAGTGGCCGGGAGTGACCGGCGGGGGGCGGGACCAAGGGGCCGCGTGGGGCGGGACCAAGGGGCCGCGTGGGGATCCTTGCGTCCCGCGCCGCCGGCTCCCTCCGCCCGGAAACATGGAACTGTGGAAAAATTCGGCATTTCTCTTCCAGTCCGTAGATCTCTGTGCGCGAAATGGGAAGAATGAGGTACGCGCGGCGCGCCTTTGATACCCTACGTCACTTCGTGTGGAAGCGTCAGTGGTTATAAGGGCATTGTCTCATCCGTGCCTCAGAAATTGGGACGGTCGAGCCGGGCGCTTTTTGTCGTTTGGGTTCTCGTCATGCGTTCTGGGCTTCCTGACGGCGTGTAAGCGGCGCATCTCCTCCCTGCCCCGCCTTTGCTTCCCTGCAATTTCCTTAGTCCCCCGCGCACAGCGTTACCAGTTTGGTTAGCGGAATTCTGTGCTCTTGTCGCCTTTTCCCTGTTGGACGAGGCCCACCACCGTGAAAACACCAAATCGCCGGCGCGGTGACTCCCGCACCTCGCTCGTGTGTAGTCGGCTCTACTGCCTCGACAGTCAGGGAGAAGGGCAGACGGGGCACGAGCCTTCAAGGGAGATTTTTCTTTTCTTTTCTTCTTATTAAGATTTTATTTATTTATTTGACAGAGAGAGATCACAAGTAGGCAGAGAGGCAGGCAGAGAGAGAGGGGGAAGCAGGCTCCCTGCTGAGGGCTCGATCCCAGGACCCTGAGATCATGACCTGAGCCGAAGGCAGAGACTCGACCCCCTGAGCCACCCAGGCGCCCCAAGGGAGATACTTCAAAAACATGTTATGAAATGAGCAAACAGTCTAAAATGTGTGTATTTTAAGGACAAACCTACTCACTGTGCGCTCAGAAATGTCTAGAAAGATGTACAGGAGACTGTGGCACCTTTTACTGAGTTCTCTTAGAATATTTTTTTCACAACAGGCCGTGAATTTGTTTGCAACGATAGGGCTTTGAGAATCCTACCCACCCTCCCCCCTGACACCCGCACTTTTGTTGGGGGAATAGTTTGATAAGCCGTGGGGGCTGGGGAGCGTGGCAGGGAGTAGAGCCTTCGTCTTCCAACCGCACAGGGCGTGCCTGAACTGTGCTTGGAGGAAGTGCCGGGCTTACCTTCACGTGGCAGTGGGCGTTAGACTCACCCAAAGGGCATGTTTAACTGCAGGTTGCTGTGTTTGACTGGGTGGGTCCGGGATGGGAACCCAGAACTTGCATCCTAACTTACTGGCAGGTGACACCGGTGCCGCTGGTCCCGGACCTCCTTTTGAGAACCTGTGATTCGCAGGTGTTCCTCTTGCCCACTGCAGCAGGCAAATTGGGGCCAAGAGCTGGAGTACCTGACTCCAAAGAAGAGACGGGGAAAGAGTCCTGAAAAGAAAAGTGGAAACAGGGAGACCAGGACAGGGACCAAGAAGGGATGGACCTAGAGAAGAACAGCTCTGCCTCCTGGGGATTTCGGTTCTGTTTGCTTTGTGGTATCATCCTCCCCATTTCCTGACAACTCTTCACCACAACCCTGTTTCCCTCTAATGCAGGATTCACTTGTAAGGATGACAGAATACTGAGGCCTAATTCGATGCCAGAGTGGAACAAAGACAGGGGCTGCTTCAGCCACATCTGGGCTACACTTTATCTCAATTACTTCTTTAGACCCTTGGATTCTAAGGCGTCCTCTATCAGAGATACACAATCCACATTTTTTATCAGCCTCTAGAAAGTGCACATATTTGTAATTTTCCTGCTTGTACTTACTAGTATTCTCCAGATAATTGGCATATGCTACTAAGTTGCATAAATGTGCAAATGCTAGCCAAAGGGCCTTTGCCCAAGGTCTAAGTTTCTTGGGTTCCAGGAAGTGAGAGAGTCAGGTTTCAGTTCATTGTATGAACTTGCCAGGGGACCAGGCCAGGGACCAACCCCTGGATACAAAGAGCAGCCCTAGGTCAGGGAGTTGGTCATCTTTGAGATACTCACTTGAAGCCGGGACAGCCTGCTTTGCTCAGTGGAAGGGCTTTGTCTCCTACAGGTTTCGAGGACCCCGGAGATACTCTGAATTCATTCCCAGTGCTGCCCTCCCACCTGGGCAAGGGAGTCCCTGGCCCTGGGCCCTGTACTTTAGAAGTTCTGTCCCTCCCTAAGCCAGATCTCCTGTGGGGGAGAGTCTGTGGAGCCAAGAGGGTGTTCCTGCCCAGAACCTTACCCCTCCTTCTAGAACAGGATTAAGGAATTTAAATACAGGCATACCTCATTTTTTGTGCTTCACTTTAATGCACTTTGCAAACGTATTTTTTACGAACCGAAGGTTTGTGGCAACCATGATCGAGCAAGTCTGTGGGCACCATTTTTCTTTTCTTTATTTTTTTTCCCAAAGATTTTATTTTTAAGTAATCTCTACACCCAGTGTGGAGCTCTAACTCACAGCCCTGAGCTCAAGAGTCACCCATTCCAGTGACTGAGCCAGCCAGGCACCCACTGGCACTGTATGTCCAGCAACCCTTGCTCACTTCATGTCTCTGTGTCACATTTTTTGTAATTCTTGCAGGATCTGTGGTCAGTGATTATGAACTAGCTGAAAGTTCAGATGATGGTTAGCATTTTTCAGCAATAAGGTATTTTTAAGTTAAGGTATATACATTGTTTTAGACATAATGAATGCTCTTTTTTTTTTAAGATTTTATTTATTTATTTGACAGAGATCACAAGTAGGCAGAGAGGCAGTCAGAGAGAGAGGGGGAAGCAGGCTCCCTGCTGAGGATCGAGCCCCACATGGGCCTAAGACCCTGAGATCAGGGCCTGAGCCGAAGGCAGAGGCTTTAACCCACTGAGCCACCCAGGCGCCCCTAGACATAATGAATGCTCTTGGATGCTTACTATTGTGTAGTGTAAACATAACTTTTATATGCACTGGGAAACCAAAAATTTCAGCCAGCTTGCTTTATTGCAATATTCACTTTATTGCAGTGGTCTGGAGCCACACCCACAGTATCTCCAAGGTATCTTGTGATCTTGAACAGTATTTGTGTCCACCTACAGCAGGACATCTCAGTCGTGGCACTGGTAACATTTTGGGTCAGTTAACTACTGTGGTGCCTGACCTGTGCCTTATAGGATGTGTAGTAGCATCCCTGACCTCTACCCACTAGAGGCTCTTAACACCCCTCTCCTCAAGCCGTGAGAGACAAAACGTCTCCAGAAATTGCCAAATGTTCCCTGAGAAGCAAAATTGCCCCCAGTTGAGAACTACTATTCTAGAACATGCATTGAAGACTTAAGACATTGCAATTTCTTGGCATCCTCTGCCTGTTTCCAGGGCCTAGACAGGCTAAAGATGGTACCACCATGTGTATACACCTAAGTTCGACCCCTCGGTGCAACAGGGAACCTGCAGCGGGGAAAGAAGGAAAGACAAGGGACAGGGGGCTGGCTTTCATCCTATCACCACCTTCCTACCTAGAACTCAAAGAAGCCCAAGAATGCCATATTTGAACCTGCCTTGCAGGTCTTTATTAAGATATATTTGCTAAACCAGAAGATAGGATATATTTTTATCTGGATGTTATCTTGGTTTATATTATTTAAATATCTAGTGTATTGTGTGAGGGCCTCCATTTGTGCTCTTGCCGCAGTCTGGTAAATATTAAGGCAGGCCAATTATTTTAGCCTTGAGATTCAGTGGTAGCTTTGGAGTGTTTCTGCCGAAAATTTCATGCCCCAGAGTTCATGTGTTTCAAACTGCAGTGTGACCAGAGTATCAGGTAATTTCGAAAAGTCACTGTCTACCAGGCCAATCCTACTGAGAGTCATTATCTCCAAGAAGTCAAAAAAATCCGAAGGTAGCCTGGGTTGTCTTGAGCCCCAGAATGTGGTCAGAATCTGACCCTAACCCTAATCCAGAGAGACTTTGATTTTATAGGGAATGATGGAGAGGGACAGATGTCTCAGATATCAGGCAGCCTGTGTGGATTACTGAGAGCTTACAGCCTGTCCTTCTGACATTCCTGAGAATGAAAGTCAGTGTTTGGGGACTTCTGTAGTTAGGATGTGAGTGAGGACGTAGACCAGAAGTTCAGTCTTGCATTTCTTTTCTTTTCCCCTTCCTCCTTTTCTTTGCCCAGGGTTCATTTTCTCTCTCTTTTTTTTTTTTTTTTCTCATTTATCTCATCTTTTTCTTTCCCTAAATCATTCTTATTTCTGTGACTCAAAGCAATTTCCCCTTTATACCTTCATCATTCTCAGTAAATACGTAGTTTTCTGTTAATCTCCTTTACATCACACGCCACAAAGGGATTATCACCACGGCCTTTGCTTATGAAAGACATATTTTTTTAAAAGATTTATATATTTGTTTTAGAGAGAAAATGGGAGGGAGGGGTGGAGGGAGAGGGGCAGAGAGCATCTGAAGCAGACACCCCTCCATCTCAGGATCCTGAGATCATGACCTGAACAGAAATCAAGAGTTGGACGCTCAGCCCACTGATCCACCTAGGTGCCCTCAAAAAAGGCATATTTTTATGTGAACTGTAGGAAAATGCCAGAGCTAGGGAAAATCCAAGAGAAGGAAAGTACAAAGAGAGGTTTTTTAATGCTAAGAAACAAATGCACTAACAACTAGGAAGCAAAGGAGAAACAGAAGTGGCGTTAGCTAGTTCTGCCGGCCTATACTAAAATCCAGATGTCAGTAGATCCCCAAAACTGACACCTATTACCAATAAACCCTGTAGGAAGATTATATCACAGAACCATGAAGTATCTGAGGCATTCTTAAAAGTTGGAAAGTGAAAAGGGTAAAAATTAATGTAGATTGTTAGTAAGCAGGAGTGAACAGTCTGTGATTAGAAGTTTGCAAACTGTAATTGCGTTTTAACTGTATATTTAATAATCTCGTCAGAACCTCTGTCATAGGCTATATTTTTAGCAGTTCCAGCCTGGGCTCTGGCTCCTTCTGGCCCACTGTATCTTCCTGGAATATCCTCTCTAGACCTCAGCTATAAATCAGAGGTACCTGGGCTGCACATTAGAACTACCTGCGAGCTTTTTTTGAAAACACTGGGCTTATCAGGTGCCTGGGTGGCTCAGTGGGTTAAGCCTCTGCCTTCAGCTGGGGTCATGATCTCAGGGTCCCGGGATTGGGCCCCACATTGAGTTTTCTGCTCAGTGGGCAGCCTGCTTCCCCCTCTCTCTATCTCTGCCTACTTGTGATCTCTGTCTGTCAAATAAATAAAATCATTTTTTAAAAAAAGGGAAAAGAAAACACTGGGCTTGGGCCCAATTACATTCAAATCTTCAAATTGTATGTATACGTGAACTATAAATGCATATCATGTTGCTGTAAGACATAAGAATCTAACAGTGTTTTGGGGAGCCTGGCTGGCTCAGTCATTTGAGTGTTGGACTTTTGATTTCAGATCAGGTCGTGATCTCAGGGTTGTGGGATCTAGCCCCGTGTGGGGCTCCATGTTCCACAGAGTCTGCTTATTTCTCTTCCTCTGCTCCGTAACCAACCCACCCCCACCCATTAGCATGCCTCTTTCTCTCTCTCTAAAATAAATAAATATATAAAATCTTTAAAAAAAAATGATCCCTAGGATATCTGAGTGTGTGGACTGACAAGGGGTGGGGTGAGACTGAAGGCAGTGAGTCCATTTGCGAGCCACGATAAGGTCCTGGCCTCCGGCCATTACTGGAAAAAAGATAATTGAAATGCAATGCAAGCCTCAGTGACTATCTAAAGCGAGGGAGCAGGAAGGCAAATGTAGTGCCCCTTTTTCAGGGTTGGGCCACCAGGTTGATGGTGGTGCCATTTACCAAGAAAAGCAAGTAGAGGGATAAAGATCCTCATTCAGGAAAGGGTGCATCTGGAGTACCTGAGGGAGTTAGAATTGCCAAGGTGGAATTGTCCACTTGGCTGTGGGTCTGAATCTCAGGGTCACGTCTAAGTCTGGACTCTGTCTCAAATTTAACACATGTGCTATTCAGATTGGTAAAGTTAATGTAGTTATTTATGCCCTCTAGGGGATGTCACTGTCTTCATGATCCTCTACCACTTTGGGTGGGTAAGAATCAAGTATGACTTGGATGTGCCAGTGATGTTATATCAAGTTCATTTGGTTTTAAATAGTCTCTTGAGAGCAGTGATTTGCACACTTCGTACAAGAATTAGCTGGGAGGCTTTTTAAGACCCAGATGGCTAGTCCCCACCCTCAGAAACTGTTAAAAAAGAAATAGCTTTATTAATATATAATTTATATACTATTTTTAAAATTCACCTATTATAAGTGTGCACTTAAGCGATTTTTTTTTTGTAAATTTAGGTGGTTAGCCATCATTACCAAAATGCAGTTTTAGAACATTCCCATCAGCCCAATAAGTTTCCTCCTACTGGTTTTTGCTTATTCCCTTCTCACATCCCAAGCCCTTGGCAACCACTGATCTGCCTTTTTCTCTATAAATTTGCCTTTTCTGTATGTTTCTTATAAATGGAACCATAAAATATGTAGTCTTTGCATCTGACTTCTTTCATTTAGTATGTTTTAGAGCTTAATCTGTGTTGTAGCATGTAGCAGTAGATCATTCCTTTTTATGTCTAAGTGGTAATTTATTATATGGATATACCACAACTTGTTTTTCCCCTCAAGTTGCTGGACATTTGGATTTGTTGTGGTTTGAATTGTGCCCCCTCCACAATTCATAACTTGAAGATAACCCCATGCGACCTTATTTAGAAATGGGTTTTTGTAGATTCCTGATCTATGGACTCTTTTATCACTAGGAAACATCTGTCTTTGTTTCTAGTAATATTTCTTGTCTTTACATCTATTTTAGCTAATATCCACATGGGCCACTGCAACTTTCTTATGGTCGCTTTTATCATGGCATATCTTTTTTCATCTTTCTGCTTTCAGCCTCGTTCTGTCTCTGAATCTAAGTGTGTCTCTTGCACACAGCATGTGTTTGGATCTTGCTTTTTGTATCCAATCCGAATCTCTCCACTCTTCGTTTGGGATGTTTAGGCCATTCACATTTACTGTAATTCATAATATGTTTGGATTCACATTTTCCATTTTGCTGTTTGCCTCCGTCTCCTCTCTTCTTTGTTTCTCTATACCTCTTTCATTGCTTTCTTTTGTGTTAAATAAGTACTTTTGGGTATATCATTTAAATTCCCCTGTTAACTTTTCTTACTATGTTAAAATGTATTTTCTTAATGGTTCCTCCCTAGATTGCAGCATCTTAACTCACCAAAATCTAGTTGAAACTAATACTAATTTAATTCTGGTAAAATATAGAAACTTTACTGCAGTATAGCTCAATTTTCTCCCTTCTCCTTTGTATTATTATTATTATTATACTTATATGTGCTATAAATCCAACAATACAGTGTTACAAGTATTATTGTAGACAGTCTTATGTCTTGTAAAGAAATTAAAAGGAGAAATGAGGCAAATATATTTGTAGAGTCTTCTATATTAACCTACATATTTACCATTTCCAGTGCTTTTTATTCTCCCCTGTGCATCCAGTTGTCATCTGGTGTCACTTCCTTCCAGTCTGAAGGACTTCCTATAGTATTTTCTGAAAGGCAAGGCTTTCATGACCTCCACTGACAGTGCCACTGGCCATGGGCATCATCCACTACAGCAAATCCTGTGAGCCCCCCTCAGCCACAGTGGCATAGCTGCCAGCCCTCACAACCTGTCCTTCCCTGGCAGAACCTCTACCACCCACTGGGCTGGAGGGGAGGGAAGCAGTGCTAGGCGAGGATGCCTCAGACCTCTACTGTTCTTACAGTTCAGCAGTTTTGAAGCGTAAACACTTCTCAAATTGTCCTATGCCTCTGGTTGGTTTCCAGAACACTGAAATTGTTATTCTTATCAATTTTGTCTAGCTTTATATGATAGTTGCATTCTGGAGAGAGGATTTGCTCACCTTTCCACTTGACCAATACCAGAAGTCAGCTTTGTCCCCTTGTGTTTCTAATTCATTAGACCTGGGTGTAGCTGGAGAATTTACATCTTAGTGAGTGCTCAGGTAATGCTGCTGGCCCAAAGACCACACTCTGAGAACCACTGCTTTAAATTAACCTAGAGTCTTTTAGATACTAAAACAGCTTTCTCATAAACTCATTATGAGGACACACAAAATGTTATTTAAAATTGCTGCAGAGTTGGGTACCTAGCTGGCTCAGTCAGTAGACTCTGTGACTTGATCTCAGGATTATGAGTTCAAGACCCACAGTGGGCATGGAGACTACTTTTAAAACAAACAACAACAAAAAAAAAATGCTGCAGGGGAACAATACCTGGAATAAAGCCAGTTAATAGATTTCTTTTTAGTAGGAACTTTTTTTTTTTAAAGAATTTATTTATTTATTTATTTTTAAAGATTTTATTTATTTATTTCACAGACAGAGATCACAAGTAGGCAGAGAGGCGAGGAAGCAGGCTCCCTGCTGAGCAGAGAGCCCAACATGGGGCTCGATCCCAGGACCCTGGGATCATGACCTGAGCTGAAGGCAGAGGCTTTAACCCACGGAGCCACCCGGGCGGCTCTGGTAGGAACTTTTGATAGAAGTAAATGTGACCTCCCCCCCACCCCCACTCTGCCTGCTTTAAAAAAGCTTTAAAAAAAAGCTTTAAAAAAAAAAAAAAAACCACTGATCTCTACCTTCTATGCTGATCTCTTGTTACCCCTGATTTATAGTAAAATTCTATAATCTTTTTATAAGGGTTGACTTTTGATTTGTTAATGGATGCTAAGGAACTTAGAAAACCCTTTTCTCTCAAGAAAAGGTTTTCAAACTATTATCTTCTATAGCTTACTGTCCAAACTGAGGCACCTTTGGTGGGGAGATCAATTGATACTTAAAATAATGCTAAGACCACAAGCGTAGATGGGACTGTGCTAGACAAACCAGGATGGCTGGTCGCCTCATGCTACAGCCTCAGGAAAATCAGCTTTTTTCTTTTCTTTTTTTTTTTTTTTAAGATTTTATTTATTTATTTGACAGAGATCACAAGTAGGCAGAGAGGCAGGCAGAGAGAGAGAGGAGGAAGCAGGCTCTCTGTGGAGCAGAGAGCCCGATGCGGGACTCGATCCCAGGACTCTGGGATCATGACCTGAGCCGAAGGCAGAGGCTTTAACCCACTGAGCCACCCAGGCACCCCGAGATCAGTGGTCCTTAAAGTGTGAATAGCAGATCATCATCAGCAGTTATCTCCTGGGAACTTGATAGAAATGCACATTCTCGGGCCCCATCTTGGACCTGCTGAATCAGAAACTCTTAGGGTGGGGCTGAGTCATATGCGCTTTAACTCTCCAGGGGGTTCTGACTCGGAGAAAGTCTGAGATCCTCTGAAACAGAGCAAGTGGAACACTTTTTCTTCAATATTGTGGGGAAAGGGAAAAGGAGAGCTGGAAAGGATGCAAGCCACATGGTGAGCCACATGGGTCCCCCGGGATCATGACCTGAGCCAAAAGCAGAGGCTTTAACCCACTGAGCCACCCAGGTGCCCCGTAAAATCAGCTTTTTTCGAAGCAATTAATTCCTCTCCTTTTCTGGGACAAAAAGGCCCATGATTCAAACTTGCAGGTGGGAGGCTACCGGGGAATGTGATTTCAGAGAAAAACAAAAACACAGTAGTTTTTTGTTTTCGCAACACCATCTGCATCATAAATATTTGTAGTTATCCACCTGTAGTCAGGAAGAGCCTGAATAGCCTGTAGCCACTATAAATAAAGACAGTTTGCATTTTCCTCCTGGCACAAGTCCCTACCAGCTAGATTGGGTATCACCTCATCCCCAGGTGTCCTTAGTTATTTCTGGGCATATCCAGAGTATCGGCTCACGTGTGTCCACAAAGTCAGAGCACCATCTGCAGTTTTCACATGCTCTGCTTCTCATCCCCATCCACAGTCCACAGAGCCACCTGGAGAAGGTTCCTCTCCGCTACTGCCTGTCATGAGGATACCCAGTTGCATGCCAAGGATGCTGCCTCCACAGGCTCCTTAGTCTGATGCTGGAGCGTAGCTGGGTTTTATGCAAGCCTTCCCTCCGAATCCTTGTTTCCTGGGCCCCAAGTTGGATATATTTTGAAGGCAACATCAGTAGGATTTGCTGATGGTTAGGATGTTGGCTACATGAGGAAAGAGGTCCAGCATGATTCCAGAGCTATGGCCCAATGCTTGAGGTTGTTATTAATGAAGATGGTTGGGAAGACTGCAAGTGGAGCAGATCTGAAAGCAAAGGGCAGTGGTTTCATCTCAGATATAGTTAAGTTCATGGTGTCTGTTAGTTATCTAAGGGAAGGAAGGTAATAGTGGACCTTCCTTATCAACGTCTACGCAATTACCATAGACAGAGTTGAACTGAACCTTAAAGATTATTTTCCAGGGGTGCCTGGGTGGCTCAGTCGGTTAAGCGTCCCATTCTTGAGGTCATCATGTCAAGGTCATGAGATCAAGCGCTGAATCTCTCTCCCTCTTCCTTTGCCCCTCCTGATCCCTCCTCAAAAAAAAATTTTCCAGTTCCATCAGGCACTGCTGATCACCAGCCCAACAGCCCAGATTTTGTTTCAGAGTTTGTCCTCCCCTGTGACTGGAGGAAATAGGAAATCCTGATTGTCTAAACCAGCCAGGGTCACCCCATTCTGTAGGTCAGTGATGAGTTTAGGGGTAAGCCTGACACCTACCCAGTTCTGGTCAGTGAGACATGAGGAGCATGCATTTGGGGGCTTCTGGGAAATGTTCCCTTTCTTTAAAAAAGATCTGCGAAATGAAGAATTGGTCATCTTCTTCTGGATGTCCTACAACAACCATCTTGCAAATGTGACCTGAGCTAAACTCAGTAAAACAAGCCGAGGGTGGTCAGGCTGAAAGATGGCATCTTCTAACCTGTTGATTAACCAGTTGGAACCACCCATCTCTAGAACTCTTCTTCATGTACCTCTTCTTCATCGGTTAAGTCATTTCTAGATGAGTTTTGCTCACTTGTCAAAGCATCCTAACACAACATATGAGGGGAAGGTCATCCTAAGAACGAAACCATAGCCAGGTAGTAGAGTAAGAGGCCCAGGTAATTACTGGCAAAGTCAGGCCAGGGCAGAAGCAGGAGGATTTCCAGTGCAAGGACCTGACTTGCTCAGGAACTTCCACAAGAAACTGCTTGTTTGGTCATAGATCTCTACTTTTCTTTTGCCAGTGAGGGCAGCATTTCCACATGTGAGGGCATCTGCACCAGTGGCCCTTGTGGGATGGGTGTCTACTCCTAGCTTGCCCCTCCTGCACAGGGCTTTTCCTTGGCACCCAGAGTAGAGTCTGAATTGTTCTCATGCTCCTTATCCCATGCTGTACTCACAAGCACCTGTTAGAAGGCCAGGATGATATCATAATTCCCATTTTATAAATTGGGGATTAAGACTTGAGGAGGTGGTAATAGCCTCGAAAGGGTAAAACCCAGACTTTCAAAATTCTAGGCCAGCACCCTTCAATAATACCAGGAATTTTGTTTTAAAGTCTAAAATAACATCTTATCATCGTCCTTGCTTGATTACTCTAATTTTCATATTAACCACGATTTAAGTAACTAAATACCACCATAAGATTCCCATGAGTCTTGATTCAAACATAACACACACTGAGTACCTAAGGTCTGTAGGATATGTTCAGTTTTACCAAACTGTCCAAAAATAATAGTGACCTTTTTTTTTTTTTTAAAGATTTTATTTATTTATTTGACAGAAACACAAGTAGGCAGAGAGGCAAGCAGAGAGAGAGACGGGGAAGCAAGCTCCCCACTGAGCGGAGAACCCGATGTGGGCCTCGATCCCACGACCCCAGGATCATGACCTGAGCTGAAAGCAGAGCCACCCAGGTGCCCCAAAAGTAATCTTTTTTTTTTTAAGATTTTATTTTTAATCTCTACACAACCCTGAGATCAAGAGTTGCATGCTCCACTGACTGAGCCAGCCAGGAGCCCCCTCTTCCCAAAATAACAGTAATCTTCCTTCATATGCCACTTGCTCAGGACTCTTTTTTTCCCCCTCACAGTTTTCTTAAAACATGTGTTTTCTGTTAACCTTTCAGTGCCTTAGAGAACAGGGCTCAGAACCACATTAATTCTAGAAGCAATCTTTTTATTACTCTTGACAGTGACCAGGGATTTAAATTTATAGCAATCCTGTTGCACATGCATTAACTGTACATGGAGTGGCACGATCGGTTTTTCTTGTTCGGGACTGAAAACCCTGAATTGGCTTGAAGTAAGAAACTAGTCCAGTTTTACCAAGGAAGATAATAAGTCAAACCAGATCAACTGGGTGAAAAAATGGTTCTTAATAAATTGGTCTGAGAGTGAGTATGGAATATCCTTATTGTTTAATTTTTTTTAAGATTTTATTTATTTATTTGACAGAGAGGAGTCAAGAGAGCACAAGCAAGGGGAACATCAGAGGGAGAGGGAAAAACAGGCTCCCTTCTGAGCAGGAAGCCGGATGTGGGGCTCAATCCCACTATCCTGGGATCCTGACCTAAGCCAAAAGTAGACACTTAACCAACTGAGCCACCCAGGTGACCCTTTTTGTTTATTTTTGTTTTTAATATGAGAAGTATTTCTGGGGTTCCTGGGTGGCTCAGTGGGTTAAAGCCTCTGCCTTGGGCTCAGGTCATGATCTCAGGGTCCTGGGATCGAGCCCCGCGTCGGGCTCTCTGCTCTGCAGGGAGCCTGCTTCCTCCTCTCTCTCTCTGCCTGCCTCTCTGCCTACTTGTGCTCTCTGTCTGTCGAGTAAATAAATAAAATCTTTAAAAAAAAAAATTTTTTTAAAGATGAGAAGTATTCCACAAATGCTAAAAGGCTGAATTTTCCAAAGAACAATTCGTATTTTAAATGTTTCAGTGAAGTCAATTATAACAAAACATGTTTGACTTGAAAGTATGTTTATCTTCTTATTTATTATTTGTGTAACACATTTTATAGTGAAACACCCTGTTACCCAGGAGATCTGGGATTGAGTGTTGATTCTTCTCTCTGGTGTCCCTGGATCTCAGTTTCTTCTCTGGAAAAGGAGAAGTTAACAAGATGTCTGCTTCCGAAGGCTGCTGTCACAGATTTCCACAGACCTACTGGTTTCAAACAACACACCTTTCCTCTCTTACATTTCTGGAGGTCAGAAGTCTGATGGGGATCCCACTGGGCTAAAATCAAGGTGTCAGCAGATCCATGTTCTTTTTCGAGTCTCTTAGACTGAATCCATTTCCTTGCCTTTCCCGGTATCTAGAGGCTGCCTGCCTTCCTTGGCTCCTGGCCACCATCTTCAAAGCCAAAGGCAGCAACGGCCAGTTGAATCTTTGTCACATCGCGTCACTCTGACACTGACTTTCCTGCCTCCCTCTCTGATTTTTAAACGGATGGCATTGGGCCTACTTTTATGATTATAGTGATGCGGCTCATCTGGAGTCATTCTTTTTGTTTTAGAGACAGCTGATAAGCAGCCTGAATTCCATCTGCAACATTAATTCCCCTTTGACACGTAACCTAATATATTAATAGGTCCTAGGGATTAAGATGTGGACATCTTCGGGAGCCATTATTCTGCCTACTACACTGGGCAATCTCTTAGTTCTTTCTAGCTCAAATTTTTATAAAAAAGAATCAGTATAATTGTCCACTATTACTTTGGCTTTAAAGGGCAAAAAAAAGTTGGGGTTCCTGAGTAGCTCAGTTAGTTAAGTGTCTAACTCTTGATTTCAGCTCAGGTCATAGCTCAGGGCTGTAAGTTCGAGCCCCACATCGGGTTCCACACTCAGCAGGGAGTCTGCTTGGGATTCTCTTTCCCTCTCCCTCTCCCTTTGCCTCTCCCCTTGCTCTTTCACACACACGCACGCACACTCTTCTCTCAAATCTTTTTAAAATATAAAGCACAATAAATAAAGCTCAAATAACTAGGTTATAAAGAAATAGAACCATATTTATTGAATTTTACTTAATATTTTATTTTTTAAATTTTTTTTAAAGATTATTTTTAAAGAGTTTGTTTATTTGTTTGACAGAGGGAGACACAGCGAGGGAGGGAACACAAGCTGGGGGAGTGGGAGACGGAGAAGCAGGCTTCTTGCCGAGCAAGGAACCTGATCCCAGAACCCTGGGATCATGACCTGAGGCGAAGACAGATGCCTAATGACTGAGCCACCCAGGCACTTCTTATTTTATTTTTTAAAAGGAACTATATTCATGTAGTTCAAAAACCAGAACATAATAAGGACTAGCTTGGGACGCCTGGGTGGCTCAGTTGGTTAAGCGGCTGCCTTCGGCTCAGGTCATGATCCCAGCGTCCTAGGATCGAGTCCCACATCGGGCTCCTTGCTCGGCGGGGAGCCTGCTTCTCCCTCTCCCTCTGCCTGCCACTCTGTCTGCCTGTGCTCGCTTACTCTCTCTCCCTCTGTCTCTGACAAATAAATAAATAAAATCTTTTAAAAAAAAAATAAATAAATAAGGACTAGCTTGAGGGTCTTGCTCCCATCCCCAGTCATGTGTGTATACCATCGTTTATTGACTTGATCCCTTTTGTATCAATTTCCTACATCTACCATAACAAATCACCACAAACTGGGTACGTCAAAATAACAGAAATTTACGCTCCTATAGTTTTGGAGGACAGAGTTCTAAAATCAAGGTGTCAACCAAGTTGTGATTCCTCCAAAGGTTCTAGGGGAGAATACTTCCTTGCCTCTTCCATCTTCTGGTGGCTCCAGGCATTTCTTGGCTCGTGGCTACTTCACTCCAATCTCTGCCTATGTGGTCACATGGCTTTCTTCCCTGTGTGTCCTCTCTTCTTATAAGGACACCAGTCCCTGGATTTCGGGCCCACTGTAATCCAGTATGATACCATCATTACTAATTACATCTGCGAAGACCCTATTTCCAAAAAGGTCATGTTCACAGGTACTAATGGTTTGGACTTACCTTATCTTTTGGGGGTAATATGTCAACCCGTTACACCTATAGACAGACTTATCGGTGTTTCCCATGATTTGCTGGTAGAACAGATACTGCATACTTTCTTATGGACTTGCAAAATGTCTCTAAAGTACGAATTCCTGCAAGTGTACATGCTGAGTCATAGGTTTTTGCCAAATTGTACTTGGAAAAAGTTGCATTGGGGTGCCTGGATGGCTCAGTCAGTTGAGCAACCGACTCTTGATTTCGGTTCAGGTCACGATCTCAGGGTTGTGAGATCGAGCCCCATGTCTGGCTCTGCCCTCAGCGGGGAGTCTCCTTAGGATTCTCTCTCTCCTTCTCAGTCTGTCCCTCCACCTGTTCCTGCACTCTCCCTCTCAAATAAATAATCATTTTTTAAATAATTTTTTAAAGGTTTTGTTACTTTATTTATGAAAAAGAGAAAGAGAGAGAACAGCATGAGCAGGAGGGAGGGGCAGAGGGAGAGGGAGAAGCAGGCTCCCCACTAAGCAGGGAGCCTGACACGAGGCTAAGTCCCAGAACCCTGAGATCATGACTTGAGCTGAAGGCAGTCGCTTCACCAACTCAGCCACCCAGTTGCCCCATAAGTAAATAAATCTTTAAAAAGGAAAAATCCCTTCTTTAAAAAACAAAAAAGGTTGCTCTTATTTTTCATTCCCACTCTCAGTGTTTGTTTCCCTGAAGCCTCACCAGACCTTTGTAGGACCAGTCTCATTATCTACCAGTCAGAGCTTAAAAATAAAATCTTATTTATTTTAAAGATTTTATTTTATTTATTTGACAGAGAGAGAGAGAGAGCCAAGAGAGAGGGAACACAGCAGGGGGAGTGGGATCCGGAGAAGCAGGCTTCCCGCTGAGCAGGGAGCCCGAATCCGGGCTGAATCCTAGGACCCTGGGATCATAACCTGAGCCAAAGGCAGACGTTTAACGACTGAGCCACCCAGGTGCCCCTAAAATCTCATTTAATATCCATTTCTTTTTTTTTTTTTAAGATTTTATTTATTTATTTGTCAGAGAGAGAGAGAGCGAGCACAGGCAGACAGAGTGGCAGGCAGAGGCAGAGGGAGAAGCAAGGAGCCCGAGCAAGGAGCCCGATGTGGGACTCGATCCCAGGACGCTGGGATCATGACCTGAGCCGAAGGCAGCCGCTTAACCAACTGAGCCACCTAGGCGTCCCTTAATTTCCATTTCTTTGATTATTCGTGCAAATGAGCACACCTACATGTGTTCACTGTCTCCATAAGTCTGCGAATTGTTAGGTGTTTCCTATTCCCCGTTGAGCTGCTGTTCTGCTTTTTTTTTTTCTTTCCAAAGATTTTACTTATCCACTTGTCAGAGAGAGAGAGAGCGAGAGAGCGAGCACAGGCAGACAGAGGCAGAGGGAGAAGCAGGCTCCCCGCCGAGCAAGGAGCCCGATGTGGGACTCGATCCCAGGACGCTGGGATCATGACCCGAGCCGAAGGCAGCCGCTCAACCAACTGAGCCACCCAGGCGTCCCTGTTCTGCTTTTTATTTACTCAATTTCAGACACTTTAAGTGCTTATTTCTTGGTCACCATCCTTTCTTTGTTCTGCCACTTGATTGGAACTTGATCTTTTACAGAAACCTAAGGCAAGAGATGGTGTGAAAGGATATATCTCTGGTGAAGGGGTATTAGCTTCTCGGTGTTGAAATCATTGGATGCAGCTGTGCTGTGAGCATTCAAAGCGCCTAATAAGATTGTGGCTCTAGGCTGGGTGCAGTTTCTGGACACACACACTCGCAGAGCATAAATAGTTACACCAGAAACGAGGTGTGTTCGAAAGTATGTCCGTAGGTGGGACTTTCTGTGAATCTGCGAGAAGGCACAGGTACCCCGCCGAGCAGAGAGCCCGATGCGGGACTCGATCCCAGGACCCTGAGATCATGACCTGAGCCGAAGGCAGCGGCTTAACCCACTGAGCCACCCAGGCGCCCCTCTCTCTCTCTCTTTAAATGAGAGGGCTTCAGCTGGGTCATCAAACTGGTGGCAAACATCCAACAGACGACCTGTCCATCCTGACTTTCTCTTGCAACAGAGTCATTTAGTCTGTAATTAAGGAAAGCAAAGAGGGCAACTCCGCTTCTGGGCATATACACAGAGGACTGAAAACGGGACCCGAACAGCAATCTGTCCACCCATGTTGGCAGCAGTGGCTGTGTGTGCAGTGGCCAAAAGTTGGAATCAACCCGGGTCTCCATGGACAGATGCATGGGGTAAACACAACATGGCATAAGTAAGTTACAGTGGAATACTGTTCAGTCTTAAAAAGGAAGAAAGGAAATCCCATACACTTGCTACAACATGAATGAACCGTGAAGGTACCTCTCATTCTGCTGAGTGACATAGGCCAGACACAAAATGACAAATACTGTATGATTCTACCTGTTGGAGGGACCTAGAGTAGTCAAGTCGTAGACACAGAAAGTAGGGTGTCTGGGGCCTGGGGTGCCCAGGGCCGGGAGTGGGGGGGGGAGGGGGAGCTGTTATTAAATGGGTACAGAGTTTCAGTTTTGCAAGATGAGAAGAGATCTGGAGCGGGATGGTGCTTATGCCTACACAAGTATGAATGCACTTGGTACCACTAAACTGAGTACTTAAAAATGGCTCAGGTCGGAGGCGCCCACATGGCTCAGTTGGTTAAACGTCGGACTTTGGCTCAGGTCATGATCTCAGGGTCCTGGGGTCGAGTCCCCACGTTGAGCCCTCCCATCTGGCTCTGCGCTCATCGGGGATTCTGCTCGTCCTTCTCTCTCTGCTCCAACCCACTGGCTACAAGAAGGCCTCCTGGAAACCAGAGATGGCTCCTTGACCGGAAGTGGTAGTGCAGAGCACTGCTTGGAACCAAAAAATGGGTGACTCACTGAACCCCTGTGTAGCGAGGTCCGTTTCATTTTTGTCGTTGAAGGAAAGCACTGTAGAACAACGTTTGGGATCACTTGTTCATATTATAGGCGTAGGTGGTGACCACAAATCCCTTGCACTGTAGATGATTAAGGAAAAAGGGTACTTGCCCTTCCCAGCTTAAAGCTCTTTAGTTTGCAGTTAGAGTCACGAGAAGGGGGATTTTTTGCCCTGGCTCTCACACCAGGCCCTCATCAACCCACCCCTCCCCAACTCTCCACCTCCAACAAGGAGGGGTGGCTAATTTGCAAAATTTACTTATGATGTTTATTTTTCACTCTGTCCTCCCATGTCAGGATGTAAGCTCTCGTGAGGGCAGAGGCTCCTGTCTATTGTACTGCCTGGTGTTTCCCCAATGTCCAGATCAGTGTCTGGCAATCAGTAAGCATTTGAGAATGAGTGACTTGTACCTGTACTCCAAACAGCTGGTCGGATATGAGAACTCAAGGCCTCACACGGGGATTGGGGTCTTGTCTTCTCCCCTGCCCCCTTCGTCCAGCAAGCCACGATCCTCTGATCCAAAGATCTCGGATAGGACTGAAGAAGAAGGAGAGCTGCCTAGAAGGCCCCACTGGGGCCTGAAGACCAAACTTCCGCTACCAGCCCTGGGGGAGGGAGCTGGGGATAGGGGTAGGAGAAGAGGGGGATGCTGACTTTTACCCTTGTCCCCTTTAGAGTCTTTTTTGACTTTGCCATGTTCATATACTGTGTTAGCTTTTCCAAAATTATTATAGCTTTTAAAAATGCTTCACTATTAAAAATACTACTAAACAATAAAATAAATACTACTAAGCAAACTTACAAGATAAAAGATTCACCTTTGGCTGGGACTTACAAACAAGGCACCCAGCCCCAAATCGGGGAGCTTATGTTATACCCCACATCACCAAACTAAGACTTAACCAAACTCCAGTTTTCGCTCTCCCAGAAAGGGACTCTTTCTGGGAGGTCAGCACTAGCTAGGCAGTCTGCCTGACAGACCCCCTTCGTCTCCTAAAAGGAAAGTGACCTTGCAATAACCAACCCACTTTTTTGTCTAGTACAACCTCCTTCTTCCTGCTCCCTTCTGACTGTAACAGTATTCCATTTTGTGCAGCTCCTCAGGGCTCCCATCTACTAGATTGGGTGCTGATTCCAGTCGATTTTTGCTGAAAGTCTAAAAATGTTTAATATGCCTCTGTTTACTTTCAACGAGACTAAGGTAAACTTATTAGTTCTAAGAGTTTTTTCCTTCAGCATTAAAAATAACTGAAAACCATCTCATAGGGGTGCCTTTCTTCGACTTTGACTTCGCCTGGTCATCATTAAGTCTCTCTCTAGTGCCAGCAGAACATTGCCACAGAGTAAACCCTTAATAAATATTTGATGAATAAATTAATTGGTATCAAAACAAAATTCAAGCTGCTTATGTTCCCCAATTCTACGTTTTGCTAAGGAAAGGATATTTGCGTCAAGTACGATACTGTGAGTAAATATATGTTTGGTCTTCTTCCAGGTCTGGCCCAGAGCTCCTTAAGCCCTTGGAATTTCCTAAGTGTTAAGAGCATTAATGAGGTGACTTTTGGATGCACCTAAGGATGGGAACTGGCTGCCTGAGAACCAGCCATGTGATTAGGGGGTTAGAACTGGAAGTCCCTGACCTACACTAGGGGGAAGGCCTGGACATTGGATCAATCACAGTGGCCAGTGGTTTAATCAATCAAGCCTATCTGATGATGTCTCCATAAAAACCTAAAAGGACTGGTTAAGAGAGCTTGTGGGCTGGTGAACACGTGAAGATTTAGGAAGAGTGGCCCCCCTGGAGAGGGCATAGAAGCTCCACACCCTTTCTCCAAGCTTTGCCCTGTGTGTCTCTTCCACCTGGCTGTTTCTGAGTTATATCCTCATATAATGAACCAGAAATCCAGTAAGTAGCATGTTCCTCTTAAGTTCTATGAGCTGCTCTAACAAATTAATCAGGCCCAAGAAGGGGGTCATTGGAACCTTCAGTCTATAGCTGGTCAGTCAGAAGCCCAGGTGATAAACTGGACTTATGATTGGCTTCTGAGGCTGAGGGCATGGGGAGACAGTCATATAGAACTGAGGCCTTCTCCTGTGGTGTCTGATGCTCTCTCTGGGTAGATACTGTCACAACTGAGTCAATCTGTAGGACACCCAGCTGGTGTCCAGATACTTGTTGAACAGCGTGGAGAGCACCTGCCCCCAACACACACACACACACACACACACACACACTCTCTCTCTCTCTCTCTCTCATACACACACAGGGAATTGGTACTAGATCATTTTACATAGAAAGTAGGTGAGCATAAAATATTTGTTGTTCATTAATTGAGATGATGCATGAGAATCTCAAATTTTAGGCTGGGCCAAGATGCCCAGACTCTTAAAACTAGAGAAAGATGGAAGGTATGTAAGTAGTCATGGAATCCCAAGATGCTGGTTGATTCCCTTTAGAGCAGCTGGGCTGGTCCATGTGAAGGGAAGTCCTATCTCATTGATGTCACAGTCATACTGAAGGAGCTGACCATGAAATGATCATTGAGACAGATCGGTCTCTGGGGTCAATCCACAGACTTCCAGATTTGAAAGACTGTAACAGACCCCTGTCCGGGAGGATCAGCTGAATCCCCAAACCAAGAATAGCAGTGACATGTGACAAGACCCTAATGTTC
Organism: Mellivora capensis; assembly: GCA_004024625.1. Taxonomy (NCBI): domain Eukaryota; kingdom Metazoa; phylum Chordata; class Mammalia; order Carnivora; family Mustelidae; genus Mellivora; species Mellivora capensis. The sequence continues at coordinate 1,088 of PISX010005777.1, read as the reverse complement.
TTTGGGGTTTTGTTTATTTGTTTGCTTTTGTTTTTTAATGTTTTATTTATGTGTTTGAGAGAGAGAGAGAGCATGAGCAAGGGGAAGAGGGAGAGGGAGAAGCAGACTCTCCCTGCTCAGCAGGAAACCCAACACAGGGCTCCATCCCAGGACTCCGAGATCATGACTTGAGCCAAAGGCAGGCATTTGACCAACTGAACCACACAGATGCCCCAAGACCCTAACATTCATTCTCCCCTCATAACTTGCTAAGAGGTGGCTGGGCCAGTTTTGACCTGCAACTATGCCCTCCTGTGAGCTTAATAGGAGAAAGGGAGGGATCTGTCAGCCTGATCAGAGTGAGGATTTTTTTTGAGGAGTATGTTGGCTTGTGGGAGGGAAGGGTGATTTTCTACTCCTACCCCCCGCCCCAAACTCAAGGCAAATAGTGCCTAGAGTGTGGTGGTTGCCCACCTGCAAAGGAGAAAGACCCAGTACCAGGCCAAGCTGGAGGAGGTTCAGAGAGTGGCTAGTGGGGGTCAGGAGTTGTAGGGTGTTGTGGGATGAGGGGGGGTTGGAGGATGTAGGGGGGTTTGCTTTTCATTTCACTTTCTGTTCCGCTTAAATTTTTTTTTTTAACTCTTCAAAGTGTAGGGATAGAGGGCACATACCTCAATATTATCAAAGCCATCTATGAATAACCCACCGCAAATATCATTCTCAATGGAGAAAAACTGAAAGCTTTTCCGCTAAGGTCAGGAACACGGCAGGGATGTCCATTATCACCACTGCTATTCAACATAGTACTAGAAGTCCTAGCCTCAGCAATCAGACAACAAAAAAAAATTAAAGGCATCCAAATCGGCAAAGAAGAAATCAAACTCTCACTCTTTGCAGATGATATGATACCATATGTGGAAAACCCAAAAGACTCCACTCCAAAACTGCTAGAACTTGTACAGGAATTTAGTAAAGTGTCAGGATATAAAATCAATGCACAGAAATCAGTTGCATTTCTCTACACCAACAACAAGACAGAAGAAAGAGAAATTAAGGAGTCCATCCCATTTACAATTGCACCCAAAACTATAAGATACCTAGGAATAAAC